>JAQOOF010000168.1:47500-51227 GCA_029931835.1 Etheostoma nigrum
CACTATACTATCAACACACTATACTATCAACACACTATACTATCAACACACCATACTATCAACACACTATACTATCAACACACACTATACTATCAACACACTATACTATCAACACACTATACTATCAACACACTATACTATCAACACACACTATACTATCAACACACTATACTATCAACACACACTATACTATCAACACACTATACTATCAACACACTATACTATCAACACACACTATACTATCAACACACTATACTATCAACACACTATACTATAAACACACTATACTATCAACACACACTATACTATCAACACACTATACTATCAACACACACTATACTATCAACACACTATACTATCAACACACTATACTATCAACACACTATACTATCAACACACACTATACTATAAACACACTATACTATCAAGACACTATACTATCAACACACTATACTATCAACACACACTATACTATAAACACACTATACTATCAACACACTATACTATCAACACACACTATACTATAAACACACTATACTATCAACACACTATACTATCAACACACACTATACTATAAACACACTATACTATCAACACACTATACTATCAACACACACTATACTATAAACACACTATACTATCAACACACTATACTATCAACACACACTATACTATCAACACACACTATACTATCAACACACCATACTATCAACAAACACTATACTATCAACACACTATACTATCAACACACTATACTATAAACACACTATACTATCAACACACTATACTATCAACACACACTATACTATAAACACACTATACTATCAACACACTATACTATCAACATACACTATACTATCAACACACTATACTATCAACACACACTATACTATAAACACACTATACTATAAACACACTATACTATCAACACACTATAATATCATCGATGCCCACATTCTCCAGAGGGCTGTTAGCGACCTAGCTTAGCATGTGATCAGAGGGCTGTTAGCGACCTAGCTTAGCATGTGATCCAGAGGTCTGTAGAGTCTTCTCTCTGTTAGAGTTGGGATGTTTTGGTGCTTTCCAGCCGTGTTGAGGTGGTTCTGGGAAGAGTTGTTCTCAGTTATTCATACAATGATGTCGGAACTATGAATTATGACTTTTTATAACTTAGGGAAACAAAAGCAGAAAAAAATACTTTTAACAAAACTACGTAATTCGCAAGTTGAAGTTCGTAAATTCGCAAGTTGAAGTTCGTAAATTTGCAAGTTGAAGTTCGTAAATTCGCAAGTTGAAACCGCAGCTCGGATTGGGACTGAGAGGACTTTTATACTTTTCAACATACTATACTATGACATTTTATGAGTTTTTTGACATACTATACTATGACCTATTTACTTTTTGACATACTTTACTATGACTTTTTATTACTTTTTGAAATACTATATTATGACTTTTATGACTTTTTCAACATGTGTCAAAAAAGTAATGAAATGTCGTAGTATTGTATGTCAAAAAAGTCATAAAAAGCCTCAATATATTGTTTCAAAAAAGTCATAAAAAGTCATAATATAGCATGACTTTTTTCAGAATGTCGAAAAGGTAATTAAAAAAGTAAGTGGTATTTTGAAAAAATATATACTTATAGTACGTCAAAAAGTCATAGAAAGTCATAGTATGTCAAAAAGGTACAGTATAGTATTTGTTTGTTTTCCCTTTGTTAGACAGAGACAGTAGATAGACATGTTAAAGGGGAAGAGAGAGAGAGAGGATGACACGCTGCAAAGGGCTGCAGGGTGGTCTCGAACCCAGGCCGCTGCAGGACTCAGTCAACGTGGGGCGAGCGCACTTACTGAGTGAGCTAGAGGCTACCTGAAGTCATGGTGTAATATGTTGAAAAAGTTATAAAAGGTCATAGTATGGTATGTTAAAAAGTAATAAAAGTCATAGTATAGTATGTTAAAAAGTCATAAAAAGTCATAGTATAGTATGTTGAAAAGTCGATCTGTAAAGGGAGGCTTGTGTGTCAACAAAAGTCTTAAAAAAGTCATAGTATTGTATGTATAGGGGCGGCAGTGGCTCAGTGGTAGAGCGGTTGCCTGCCAATTGGAAGGTTGGTGGTTCAATCCCTGGCCCTGCAGTCTCATGTCGAAGTGTCCTTGGGCAAGACACTGAACCCCGAGTTGCCCCCGATGCTGTGCATCGGAGTGTGAATGTGTGTGCATGTTTATCTGATGAGCAGGTGGCACCTTGTACGGCAGCCTCGGCCACAGTGTATGAATGGTGAATGTATGATGTAAAAGCTTTGAGTAGTCGTTAAGACTAGAAAAGCGCTATATAAATACAGCAAATTTACATTATGTTTAAAAAGTCATAGTATAGTATGTCAAAAAGTCATTGTATAGTATGTTGAAAAAGTCAAAGTATAGTATGTTGAAAAAGTCATAGTATGGTATGTTAAAAAGTCATAGTATAGTATGTTAAAAAGTCATAGTATAGTATGTTAAAAAGTCATAGTATAGTATGATAAAAAGTCATAGTATGTTAAAAAGTCATAAAAAGTCATAGTATGTTAAAAAGTCATAGTATAGTATGTTAAAAAGTCATAAAAAGTCATAGTATAGTATGTTGAAAAAGTCATAGTATAGTATGTTGAAAAAGTCATAGTATGGTATGTTAAAAAGTCATAAAAAGTCATAGTATAGTATGTTAAAAAGTCATAGTATAGTATGTTAAAAAGTCATAAAAAGTCATAGTATAGTATGTTGAAAAAGTCATAGTATAGTATGTTGAAAAAGTCATAGTATAGTATGTTAAAAAGTCATAAAAAGTCATAGTATGGTAGGTTGAAAAAGTCATAGTATAGTATGTGAAAAAGTCATAAAAAGTCAGTATAGTATGTTAAAAAGTCATAGTATAGTATGTTAAAAAGTCATAAAAAGTCATAGTATGGTATGTTGAAAAAGTCATAAAAAGTCAGTATAGTATGTTAAAAAGTCATAGTATAGTATGTTAAAAAGTCATAAAAAGTCATAGTATAGTATGTTAAAAAGTCATAAATAGTCATAGTATAGTATGTTAAAAAGTCATAAAAAGTCATAGTATAGTATGTTGAAAAAGTCATAGTATAGTATGTTAAAAAGTCATAAAAAGTCATAGTATAGTATGTTAAAAAGTCATAAAAAGTCATAGTATAGTATGTTGAAAAAGTCATAAAAAGTCATAGTATAGTATGTTGAAAAAGTCATAGTATAGTATGTTAAAAGTCATAAAAAGGCATAGTATAGTGTGTCAAAAAGTCATAAAAAGTCATAGTATAGTATGTTGAAAAATACATAAAAAGTCATAGTATAGTATGTTAAAAAGTCATAGTATAGTATGTTAAAAAGTCATAAAAAGTCATAGTATAGTATGTTGAAAAATACATAAAAAGTCATAGTATAGTATGTTAAAAAAGACATAAAATGTCTTAATATAGTATGTTGAAAAGTTATAAAAAGTCATAGTATAGTATGTTAAAAAGTCATAAAAAGTCATAGTATAGTATGTTAAAAAGTCATAAAAATCATAGTATAGTATGTTGAAAAATACATGAAAAGTCATAGTATAGTATGTTAAAAAATACATAAAAAGTCATAGTATAGTATGTTAAAAAAGACATAAAAAGTCATAGTATGGTATGTTAAAAAGTCATAGCATAGTAAGTCGAAAAAGTTATAAAAAGTCA
>JAQOOF010000169.1:0-37500 GCA_029931835.1 Etheostoma nigrum
CCGACTATCTCGGCTACTTTTTCCCACGCCTCGTTTTTTTTTAACTGGTCCCGATACGCAAACAACGACATATCATAAATGATAGGAAACCCAGCAACGGCGATGATGAGCTTCTCATCCATTTTTCCTCGGAACAAATGTTTTGAACGAAAAGATTACATCGTCGGAATCAGTCAGCGTGAAGGACTTCTATATTCCGATTGGCGGCTGGCGTTAGCCGCTGCTTGCCGCTGAACCGCGTCATAGCTCATTACCATAAAGTTGAAAAATTTCAACTTTCAGATTGACGCTCAACACGCTCAAAACGCCCAAAACGCGACGCCGATAGATTTGCCGCTCCTTGCAGCTGAGAGAAGCCGGCTTCCATTGAAAATGAATGACTTCCGGTATCTTTAGACGCTCAAGTCGCTGGCGGTGTGAACGTACAGATACCTGTTCTACCTATACCTGTTTTAGGAAAAGAAAAACACAGTGTTGCTCTTTCACAATTCAAATGGAGAACGCCAATGCAAGTACACGTGAAAACATAGCATTTAAGCTAGCTCACTAAAACACTCAGAACTGAACAATACACAAAAATACACGGAAGAGAATGAATCAGTACAACTGCTAAAAACCTATACTAATCACAATCACCCTGTCTAACACTTAAATACACATTGAACATTGTATTTAATACATTTGTCTCGCGCTACACATGGTACCTACCGCTCTCGGCCAGATCCAACATCGTCTGACGAGAGCCGGTGTTATGTGCCTTCTGGTTTTTCCACCTACTGGTTTCCGAGCCTGTCCAGATGCCGTGTAAACCTCAACGGCTACCCACGTCGACAGATTCGCTACAAATTCATATACATTTTACTGGCCTTTGCATGTCGCACCTCAATATAAACTATACTGAATTGAACAGAATATCTGAGCACGACACTACAATAACATTGTACAGTGGGAAAATTGTGTTGTAAAAGAAATTACGACGATCTGTGTCGCGCAGGGTTCGAACCCTCTTCGGCAAAAAATAATAGCACGGGAGTCCACTGCACCGTCCACTACACCATCACATCATTCTCATCACTGCTGAAAAAAACCTTAATTTCTCTCAGTAGAACAAGAATAACAATTTAACAGAGCAAACCGAAACAACTTGTTACCTTGATTTAAGCATAACTTCATAATTAATTTGTGCACTATAACCTCCTGCTACACCTCTGCGCTATCCATGTGCAAGGACTTGTCATAAATGATACCAGGCAGCACACGGTTTGGGAAACAATCGGTCTAAAACAACTGGTTGCCTCGGGCTGGAAATGAACTCATCAAGATTGTTGGGTTTTTTTTGCACCACAGAAAAGACCAATTACAACAGGGTCATGTTGTGGAAGATTCTGAATAACCCCAAGAATGGGCCAGAACTGTGTGGTTGAACTTTTGAAAAGCGGCAGCCCATCAATGTTAACCTGAAGAGACAAATGATCAAGAGAACTATCCTCTAACAAGCATTTGTGTTTCTTTAACACCACTGAAAGTGACTCCAGGATACCAAAATGGTGGTACTGGCCACCAGCTTTTTCATGGACAAGAATCTTGCTGGACCGCAATGTACCAAGCAATGTTCTGGCATCACTTGGTAACAGTGTATGGTGCTGTCCAAGTGTTCGAAACAATGAATTCAGTGCATTGTGAGTTTTGTTATGCTCAACGACCCATGCAGCCATATTTTCCTGCAAAGTGCCTTGTTCTGTGTCTGGTTCAGTGTTTGGTTCATATGCATCAAAGAACTCTTCCGTCTCATTGCCAGGTGTTTGGCGCTCCATATCATAGAAGTCGCTCGCTTCTTCCTATGCGTCCTCAGCATCACAAAGGTCTGTCACACGATTCCCCTCCGCAACTTGAATTAACTGAGCTTCAACCCTTGCTGTAGACCTCCTTCTCAGTGTCCAGTACGACTGTGTATTGCTAGCCATACTTGTGTATATTCTACTGTTTTAACAGTAGAATATACACAAGTAATTAATTTGCAATGTACAATGTACTAACTTACTATAAAAGGTATACAGTCTAAAGAAGTAACACATTTTCTGTGTCATCAACAAGGTTGTGGTTCTGGGGTCTTGTCAGCTGTACAGCAGCTTCAACTGGATGATCTGGAAATGGGAATTCATCAATTACAACATCCTACCATACTCTTAAAAATTTATTGAACTTTGAGGTGTCAAGTTGTATAAAGTTGTGTGTCTTTATGCTGACTCTTTTTTTTAAATTACCCATTAACAATTATGGACTGTACAGGTAAGTAAATCAAGTTAACTTTTACTGCAAAGATAAAGGTAAATTCTGACGTTTGTGTGTGTGTATCTCTCTCTCTCTCTCTCTCTCTCTGTGTCTCTCTCTCTCTCTCTCTGTGTCTGTCTTTTGGAAGTTGATGCCTTAATTAAATCAAACCAGCTATTAGGCTAACTGTAATAAAACCATGCCATTCTCTAGGTATGGTGAACGGTATTTGATGTGGGACATTTTAATTCCAAAGGCCAAGGGAACTTTCCATTTTTTGAATTAAAGCATTAAGATAGATATATACATATGTGTGTATATAAATACTCCTTACCTTTGCAGCAAGCATATTTGTGTATGCCTGTATGCCAAAAGACCATTGATGTCATGATCAGAAACAGAGACTCTTAACCTGTGTCAGTTCCATTAATTTTTAAATACATGTTTTTATTTCTTGTGTCATATAACATTTGACATTTTGTTGTAAGTTAATGCATTATTTCCACTGTAAACAAAAAATGTATTAGAACAGTGTATTTGAGTGTTATCATGTCCACTAGTGATAGCTGCATTCTAATAGTATTGTTTTTGTATCTTATCATAAAGCATTTCATTTGAAAAATTTATGACCGTTTGAAGACCTCACCCTGGATTTTTGTTGAATTAAAGGCAAAGGAGGGGGATAGAGAAGGAGACCTTTGATCTGCGTTACGTTCCCAGCTGTCAACATTAAAGCAAACAGACAATTGTTAGTGACATTACAGCATTGTTGAAATATTCTGACACAGATAATTTATTCTTTTAAACTCGTTCCAAAATTAATTTACAAAACGCTGATTGAATTTTAGTCAGCCCCAAAATGACCGGTCAAGTTCTTAACGTTACTTACGTTAACTATTATCGGTTGGCCATAAAGTCTAAGTAGCTACGCCGTATTTTATTTACGTTAGCATTTTATCCGCTCACAGCTAGCTAGCTAGCTTAACGTTAGCTGCCATTAGAAGTTAGTAACAAAAAAACGAAAGGAGGGGAGGTGGGAAAACAGTCTGTGACCAGGGTGAGTGGGTCTTTGATGATGCTTTTGACAGGCGTCTGTTTTGAGCCATTCCCTGAATGGTTGACAGAGTAGGCCTATAGTCCCAATAGTCTGCTTAGCCATCCTCACTGCAGAAGCCCATAATGCTGATTGATGTTTTGTAGTTGGTGTGGTTGGTTAACAGTCTCTACATTGTAACTGCAATTACATGGTAGGCCTATAAGCACCATTGGCCATCATTGCTCCCAAAAGTGATAACATTATTAGGACACTTTAAAGCAGTGTAGGCCTAACAATCGTTAGTGAAGTTAGTTCTCATTGCTAGACAATGTTCTGTTCCAAGGCATGATGAGCAAATGTAAATGTGTGTTGTGTGTGTGTGTGTGTGTGTGTGTGTGTATATGTATATATATATATAGATATATATATATATATATATAGCTTCTGGATAGCTCAGTGGTTAATGTCACTGACTTTGGTACAGGTGATCGATTCCCGGTCAGGGCAGGTGTATCCAGGTGATCATCGGTTCGATTCCCATCCAGGTGGGTCCTTAATGCTACTGGCCTACCTCAACCATGAGTGAAACCATAATTGAAGATCATAGCCAAGCTGGACCCCCTAGTACAACGACCAAGACTGCCAAGGCTAAGTGACAAAGTCTGCTAGAAGATGTGAATGCAGCACTACATACTATCCCTACTAAAGCCATAACCGAGACCAACAGTGATCCTAGAGATGCTTGGCTATAAGATGAACACCACAAGCTCTCAGAAC
The DNA here is from genome assembly GCA_029931835.1 of Etheostoma nigrum. Classification (NCBI taxonomy): domain Eukaryota; kingdom Metazoa; phylum Chordata; class Actinopteri; order Perciformes; family Percidae; genus Etheostoma; species Etheostoma nigrum. The sequence continues at coordinate 4,085 of JAQOOF010000169.1, forward strand.
TACAGAAAGGTGTAAGGAATACCTAACAAATACAACAAGCTGTCGATACCTGAGGCTCTAGAAACTGCCAAACAAAGACTCACCGCTCTGGCCACCCGCCTAAAGAGATACAAGGGAGAAGGCAGAAAGAAGCCAGGAGAATAAACCGGATGTTTTCCACCGAACCATCCAAAGTGTACTCTCAGTGGCAGGGTAATAACATGAGAGCAGATCCACCCAGGGCTGAGACTGAACAGTACTGGAAGAACATATGGGAGAAAGAGGCATCCCACAACACAGATGGTCAGTGGCTAGTGGTTCTAAGGTAGTTGAGAATGACCGAGCTAAGATCCTGTGGGACTTCAAGATCCAGACTGACAAACTGGTGATGGCTAACAAACAGCAGAGGAAGGCAGTAGTGATAGATGTGGCAATCCCAAGCGATCGCAACATCAAGAAGAAGGAACACGAGAAGCTCGAGAAATACCAAGGGCTGAAAGAGGAGCTAGAAAAGATGTGGAAAGTAAGAGCAACAGTGGTGCCAGTGGTAATCGGAGCACTGGGAGAGTGGCTCCAGCAGATTCCAGGTAAAACATCAGAGGTCTCTGTCCAGAAGAGTGCAGTCCTAGGAACAGCTAAGATACTGCGCAGAACCCTCAAACTCCCAGGCCTCTGGTAGAGGACCCAAGCTTGAGGATGACACATACTCCTATTCCTGAGGATTTATTGTATTGTACTGTAACAAATGCATTGCTATCAGTCAATCAGAAATGTTAATAAACCTCAAATCCGAATATTTAACAAAGGAAAAGTGAGTTTTGGCTTTCTCAGGAGAATATCTGTGTGCAGAATTGTTAGGCAACTATGAGTGTGCAGAATTATTATGCAACTAAATGGAAAAACTAAAATTTTCCCATCTTACTTGTTTATTTTAATTTCTTAGAGTAAGAATAAAACTCAAGATGTACAAATAAACACTATTGACATTTCAAGAAATATTCAGTGACCAATATAGCCACCCTTCTTTTCAATAACTGTAATGAGCCTTCCATCCATGGAATCAACCACAGCCTCCCAAATGCTGTTCAGAGAGGTGTATTGTCTACCCTCACTGTAAATCTCAAATTTAAGAAGGGCCCACAAGTTCTCAATGCGGTTTAGGTCAGGTTAAGAAGGGGGCCATGTCATTATTCTGTCATCAATACTTGGATGCATGTGATGGAGCATTGTCCTGCATAAAAATCATGGCCTTCTTGAAGGATACAGACTTTTTTCTGTACCATTGCTTGAAGAAAGTAATCTTCTAAAAACTGGCAGTAGTTTTGGGAGTTGATTTTAAGTCCATCTTCAACCCAAAAAGGTCCAACTAGCTCATCCTTAATAATAGCAGTCCATACCAGTACCCCGCCTCCCCCTTGCTGGCGTCTAACTCAAAGTGGAGCTCTGTGCCCATTAGAGATCCAGCCACGGGCCCATCCGTCTGGTCCATCAAGAGTCACTCTCATTTCATCAGTCCATAAAACCTTTGAAAAATCTGTCTTCAGAAATTTCTTGGCCCAGTCTTGGCGTTTCAACTTATGAGTCTTGTTAAGTGGTGGTCGCGTTTCAGCCTCTCTTACCTGGGCCATGTTTCTGAGCACTGAACACCTTGCATTTTTGGAATATGGCGGCACTGGAGGTTAATGGGTTCCTGGTAACTTCACGTTTAATTCTTCTCAAGTCTCTAGCATTTAATATGCGTGTTTTTTTCTCCACACGTTTCTTGCAACCCTGTTGAATATTTGCAACAAAACGTTTGATTGTTCAGTGATCACGCCTCAATATCTTTGCTACTTCAAGAGTGCTGCATCCCTCTAAAAAGGCATTTTACAATTTTTGACTCTTCAGAGTCTGTTAAATCTTTTTTTTGCCCATTTTGTTTGAGGTAAAGAAGCTTCCTAATAATTATGCACACCTTGATATAGGGTGTTGATCACTTTAGACCACACCCTCCCTCATTAAATAAACACACATCACCTGATAATGTTTAAATCAAATTAGCATTTACGTTTCTATAGCTTGGAATTGGAAAATATGCATTAAAATGACGATAAGGTCAAAAATACTCACTTGCCTAATAATTGTGCACACAGTGTATATATGTATACAGTATATGTAGGAGCCATTTGTATCCACCTTATTTGGTTAGGTTAATTTAGTTATTTATTTTAGCCACTTGGGGGAGTATTGCACTGGGTGTGGTACGTCACTGGGAATAAGGTATGTTTACAGGTGCGGTAATCAGTGAGGAGAGGTGTGGATGGCGGGGAACACACGGTTCTTACCGTAGCCGTGAACATGCCGCAACATTTTATTAATCAGCACATAGTGAAGTACTGATTTATGTGAAGTGACTCTTTTTCTACCTTTATAATAAACGGGAACACCACCCAAAGACAATCAATGCCTGGACTCAAGATCTTTTTCTACGCGTTGAGAACACCATGCCATCCATACCGAGGCTTATAGGATAGCCTCCACATCGTAAGAACCTATTCCTCTTAGTCTGGATACGCTTCTGAACTGGACAGGAGCGTCCGGATCATTTGGATATGGAAAGTATTGCCTGTTTCGTTGGATTGTTTACCTGTCGTGGAGCCTGGAAGCCTTAATTGAAAAACACCTGTAAGTCCTCATGTCATCCAGCGGTGACCGCACCCACGGAAAGCTGGTGGGTACACTTTCATATATCATTGCTGATAGGATTGTAAAGGAAAAACGTGGACTCTCGAAGTTGAAATGAAAGACTGTTTCAGTGCTGTTGCTATAATTAGCATATTTAATTGCTGTTAATTGAAAGAGACGCTCTGAATATTTTAAAGTGCTGTTGGCGGCTTCCCTAATGTAATTGTGCCGTTTCATTGAGCACTTTGAACTGACGCGCTTAACGCACAAAGATGAGTGCAGAGGAAGAAAACTTGTCCAACAAGTCCAAGACTGCTTCTGTGGCTGTAGACGAAAATTATATTCCTGATAAGTCCAGTCCACTTTTTAATGATTTGATGAAGCGCACAAGAAAGTTAACAGCTAAGGGATGTGCAATTCTGATCAGAAATCCCAATTTATGCAAGCTAATAAAATAAAGCAAAGGATTAAAGAGGTCCTTTCTGGAAAAATAACCTTTCAAACTTCGTCTGATGTGAAGAAATGTCTAAGCAAATATACCACACTGTGCAATGAGGCTTTAGAAACTCAAACTGCTTTGCTGGAAATGCCTATGCCAGACTGAATACGACAAGCAACAATACTGGCTTGTGCAGAAAACAATGAAGAAAAATATATTTGAGAATGATGTGAAGCAATGGTTGGCTGATGCAAAAAAAGGATAATGAGAATATGTATGTGCTGTCTATAATAAATAATGACATAAAGCCTGACTATAGTATTTCCAATGTTTCAAGTAAAGGGTCATAGAGATCATTCTTCCGTATGTTCAAAGACTTCGAGTGTTATTTCTGCACGTTTAAAGGCAAAGGCTGAAAGGGCTGCACTTTTACAGTCTGCTGCTTTGAAAAAAATGCATGACATCGACACTGAAGAAAAAGCCCTTCAAATTGAAAAGGCAAAGTTGAAAAGGAAAAGGGAACAGCTAGAGGTTGACACCAAGTTGGATGTGGCTACAGCTAAATTGTATGTGTTTGAAAGTGCATGCAGTGGGGAAGATGAGTATGAAGAGGATAATGGAGAAGATGCCATGAATGCCTATCTTCACGCTCACTTGAAATCACAAATATTAAGTTATTTGAACACAGATCAACTTGCAACTTTGCAACTTCCTAAAACTGTCTCCTTCCACCAGGACAATTCTCTGCCACTGGCTGTATGGCCTAAAGAGAGGCCGCGAGCCCAGTCTTCAGTAAAGTCTAGTAACCCTTTGTCTTCAGTGTCACATGTACCATCTTCTCACAGGTCGGAAGGAGGGGACGTCCGTGGACCCAGACCCACCAAAGCTGCACCAGCAGGATTTCAGCCGTCGATCTCACAAAGGAGTCAACCCACTCGTATGCGTGAGTCTGAATCGCAAGGAAACGGACCCGGACTCACCAACGCTTCAACGGCAGGATTTCAGCCGCTGATCTCACAAGGGAGTACACGTATACAATCTCAGTCTCATCATCATTCCTCTCTTGACAATGTTGACCACTCTATTCTGTACGACCTTATGCAACAGCAAACTAACATTACTGCACAGCTGGCTCAAAACCAAGCCTTAGCCTCTCTTCCTCCACGAGCTATCCCAGAGTTTGATGGCGATCCACTTAAATACGCTGCCTTTACTACAGCTTTTGAGCAAGTTATTGAAAAGAAAACTACAGATAAACAAGAATGTCTGTATTACCTTGAACAATATACTAAAGGGCAGCCAAGAGAACTGGTTCGGAGTTGCTATAACATGGCCCCTGGTCACGGCTATGAGAGAGCAAAGAATCTTTTGAAAGAATATTTTGGAAATTGAATGAAAATTGCTGTAGCTTATATGGAGAAGGCTATGGAGTGGCCAATGATGAGGGCAGATGATGTTAATGCTCTGCAGTCTTTTTCAATTTTTTTAAGGGACTGTTGCAATGTCATGGAAGACTTACAGCATATGGAGGAGATGAACGTGCCATCCAATCTTCGCCTGATAATGATGATGCCATAAAAACTGAGGGAAAAATGGAGGTCTGTCGCCTGGGAGCTTCAGCTTTTTAAAACATAAAAGTCCGCAAAATTGTGTTCGCTAAAACCCACCAGACTCCATGTAAATAATCAGTAATTTTAGCATCGTAAAATACGGCTTCTAAAACATCTCTGAGCTCTGAGCAGCGCTGCTCGATTGGCTCAGTTTGGTCAGAGTTTTCTTTATTTCATTCCAATTTTAGGTCTGTCAGTCACAGTGAAAACCGGGGACATATCCGGGGACAGATCCAGCCGGGGACAGGTCACCAAAATCGGGGACTAGCCCCGGAACCGGGGACGTCTGGTCACCCTACTCTGATGCTTTTCTGTCCGCAACCCATGGTTGTTCCATTGCTGTACAATGATGTCGCTATTGAGTTGCGGCAGGTAGACATAATGAAGAGCCCACAGGTGCATCTCATTGTCAATGTCCAAAACACCATCACTCTCCAGGAAATTGAAGAGGTCATAGTATACATTTGTCAACTCTCGTCAGACATCACCCCATAGCCTCTCAATTTGTTGATTATGAGTGCTCCTTCCTCGGAGAGCACTGCCTCGCTCAGAGCCTCTGAGAATGTTCATCGTTAGACACAACAATGTATTCTCTCCACCAAAATCTGTCCTTACACGAGACGGCATGCCAAACCTGGTCACACCACGCATGAAACAGTCCATCACTGTGCTGCTGCGGTTGTTATTTGAAGCGCGGAGGAAGACGATGAGCCGACTGTAGCAATCTATTCACCCTTGAATAACAAACAAACAAACAGACAGACAGAACTTTGCATACATCTACCTTATCAGTTTGTGGTTCCCATCAAGATGCCACAAGGAATTTGGTCCAGCCACGCGGTATGCCCTTAGGTGCAATCCCTTAGGTGACATCGTTCTGAGGGCGGCTGCCCTTGGATCAATTCGCCGCATACAATCTCGCACTCTCTGTACCCAAATTCCCTGTGACCGCAGTTGTGCCCTGACAGCCTCTGGGCCAAGTAGGTCATTCCCAACTACAATTTCTTTGACCATTTCATCCAGGGAGTCTGACATGTCAGAGTATGACGCAGAGCGGGTCAAATTGAACCTCCTGAGAAGTAAATGAATTACAGAGTCACTGTATAGCTTATGCTGTGTATTAAAACTCTAAATAAAAATATATAAAATCACATAAACCACACATTTGTAATCCATCAGCTGCTTGTCAAGTCAGCTAGATCAACCATAAAAACCTGGAGGACATTATACAACATCTGAAATCCTCCTCCTGTTGCCTTGATATTCTACCAACGGGTGTTTTCAAAAATGTTTTGAATTGTTTGGCCTCTGATCTTCTACAGATTGTGAACACGTCTCTTCTTTCAGGTATCTTTCCACAGGCCCTGAAAACTGCAGTAATCAAGCCACTCTTAAAAAAGAACAATCTAGACATGTCACTAATGAGCAACTATAGGCCAATATCAAACCTTCCGTTTTTAAGTAAAATCATTGAAAAAGCGTTTTTTCAACAACTCAACCATTTCTTGTCACTAAGCAACAGTTTTGATACCTTTCAGTCGGGTTTCCGACCCCACCACAGCACTGAGACAGCTCTTGTCAAAGTCTTTAATGACATCCACCTTAACACAGATAATGCCAAAATTTCAGTCTTAGTATTACTTGATCTCAGTGCTGCATTTGACACGGTCGACCATGACATATTACTAGACCGATTGGAAAACTGGGTTGGCCTTTCTGGCTCAGTACTAAACTGGTTTGAATCCTACCTACAGAATAGGGATTACTTTGTGTCAATAGGTAATTATACATCTGAGCATACAAATATGACGTGCGGAGTTCCCCAAGGCTCCATTCTGGGGCCTCTTCTGTTTAACATCTACATGCTTCCACTGGCCCAGATTATGGAAAACAACAAAATAAGTTACCATAGTTATGCGGACGACACACAAATTTACATAACCTTATCGCCAGGGGACTATAGTCCAATACAAAAACTGACTAAGTGCATTGAACAAATTAATGACTGGATGTGCCAGAACTTTCTTAAATTAAATGAAGGAAAAACTGAGGTGGTTGTTTTTGGAGCAAAAGAGGAGCGATTAAAAGTCTGCGCTCAGCTTCAAACAACAATGTTAAAAACAACAGACAAAGCCAGAAATCTTGGTGTAGTCATGGACTCTGACCTGAATTTTAACAGCCACATTAAGACAATTACAAAGTCAGCCTATTATCACCTTAAGAATATATCAAGGGTTAAAGGACTCAAACTTGTTCATGCTTTTATCTTCAGTAGACTTGACGGGGTTTTTACAGGTCTCACTAAAAAATCAATCAGACAGCTGCAGCTGATTCAGAACGCTGCTGCTCGGGTCCTCACTAAGACCAAGAGACTGGATCACATCACTCCAGTCCTGAAGTCTTAACACTGGCTTCCTGTGTCTCAAAGAATTGATTTGAGACTTTTGCTAGTTTATAAATCACTAAATGGTTTAGGGCCAAAATGCATTTCTGATCTGCTACTACACTATGACCCCCCCAGACCTCTCAGGTCATCTGGGACAGGTCGGCTTTCTGTCCCCAAAGTCAGAACTAAACAGGGGGAAGCAGCGTTCAGTTTCTATGCTCCTCATATCTGGAACAAACTCCCAGAAACTTGCAGATCCGCTGCTACTCTCAGTTCTTTTAAATCAAGGCTGAAGACCTTTCTTTTTGATGTTGTCTTTCTTTAAATTATGTTAATTTCTTAAATGTTAAATTTCTTATACTGCACTGTAACTTTTACTCGTGTTTTATCGTTTATAATAAAAACAATAAAAACAAAACAGTTTTATTTTGAACTGTTTTTACTTTTTGTGTAAATCACTTTGAATTGTCCTGTTGCTGAAATGTGCAATACAAATAAAGCTGCCTTGCCTAGATAAAGCAGCTAATGCAACCTACCTGAAACCTCGTTTGACTGTAGGTACAGAAACATGCAGAATATCTGCAATCTGTGACACTGTAAATCCACATGACTTTAGGAATGTCAGTTGCTCTAGAGAGATGGAGAAGTGAGGCGGACCTCTAGCACCAGTCCAAGCCAGTGGAGCCTGGTAAGATGAACTGGCTGTAACATAAAGTACATTGTCATTCAAGTGAATTTGTTAGAATTGCAGTTTGTGTGTTGTACAATACAGCTGTATTGGAATAAAGACCAATGTCATTAACATTTTAATTTGAAGATATTGAAGCAAGAGAGGGAAGACATGAAGCAATCGAGCTACAAACCTACCATCACAACCTGTGATGCTGTGTCATTTTAACTTACCTTGTTGTTGATGCCATCTACAGCTCCTTACTTGGATATGGATATATTCAGCTATGTCTCCAAGTAAGCAATCTGTTGCTTGAACATTTATCAGCCTCCCCCTTGCCCATTCAAGGCTCCTTTGCATGGTCTCCAACCTAGAACGCAGTAAATGAAAAATTCAGTGGAGTGCCAGTCTAAGTTTGACTTTTGACATAACTGGGAAGGAGAATTGTATTGGGATAGGAATTCTTAGGACTGCACAAACATGAAGACAAACATAATTCAAATTAAGGCAAAACACCCTCAAACAAACCCGCAAAATCTCAGCAAGTTGTTCATTCCTCCTTTTCCCTCAAACTTTTTTTTATCCCAGCCTCACCCAATTGGCACCTACCACAGTATGACTGGGAGTATTGTCCTCTTTCAGCCTGCATACTCTTTGGATGACATAGTCTCCCATATATGGGCATACTATTGGCTTTACTTACTGCTGTTTTTGCTCGTGGGCGAGTCTCTCGGTCTCAGAGTAATAATGCATGTCTTGAACTAGCACCATGAATCCCTGGTAATTCAGTCTAGACCTGAATCGTGTTTTCTTATATTTTTGTTCTGATGTAATATAAATAAAACCCATTTTTACACTTGGTATAGCAGCCTCTAGTTCCGGTTCATTCTGGCACTTGTACGAACGAGAAGTTGGGTTACATAAAGAGAGGCCGAATACATAAGCAAGAAAGCCAGGTTCACGTTTCGTTACGTTGTAGTTAATGTTAACCTACTGAATGCAGGGTCAGTCTAAATTATATATCCATGTGCTTATGGCTAACATTATAAAAACTAACAGTCACTTGTTCAACTTTTACATTCATTATCAATATTGTAAACAAAACTGCATTTCTCTAGAAATTTTACTATTACAGAAACATTTTACAACTGAAACTCTCACCTTCTTAATGTCGATTCCAAAACAAGTTTCTACTAGCCATCTTTTAGAAAAAAAGTGGGACAGTTGTCGTCGTTCTTCTCTCCTTTCAATTGAAAATAGACTATCGTTATAGACCTCAAAAGTGACTGCGTCGTATTTTGCATTTGAGATTCTGGAGTTAAATTCCTTCCCCTTGTTTTCACCCCGCCTTTTTTTCTTTTTTTGGGCAGATTTTGTCGTCACATCCTTGCATGCTTTTTTTTACTTCTTTTTAACTCGCTGAGTGTTATTGGTGAGAGGATGGCTGAGAGGAGAAGTCATTTCAGGGCAAGAATTAATGACCTAAGACACAGAATGAACGCACAATTTAATCAGCTATTAAATGAGGATGGTCCGGAGTAGGAAACGGATGTTTTATCGAGGCAAGATATGCACAAACTTTTCTTAATTTATATTACGTTATGCCACTCTAGTTTTGTATTGCTTAGCAGCACCCGTCTGTTAAATTGGCGCCTTTGCAAGTGGCGTTGAAATGTTTTTTTTTTTTCAGCTCTCTAAAAATGGTCTGTTATCCCTATACTAACAGCAAAAACAATGATAAAGCAGGTCAAATAGTTTTGTGGTCAGTCAATGTCGTCTGTGGTGAATGGTTATGAGTGAGGAAGTGAATGTGTGAGGGAGTGGTTGTTGTTCTTTTGTTGTAACAGGTGAATTTGGAAATGTTCAAATATATGGAGTGTAAGTGTGCTACACTTAGGTTTTTGCCTGCTCTAGAGCTGACTCCAAGGATCCAGGTATGAATCCAAGGAAACCACTTAGTTAAGGACATGGGCAAATTGCTTGGAACAGTTTTAATAAACTACTTTCATTATCCATGAAAATGTTTCAACATTTGATGGTGCATTTTTTAATTTGATTTTTTGTTTTTTAATTAATTGAGACATTATCATGAGCGAGATTAGAGATGCTGTCCAAGTCCTTCTGTCCACGAACCCACGGTAAGCGTACCTGACGTCATTTCCGTTTCCGTTTCCAGTGCTTGTGTGTTGGTGGCTAGTTGCTGCTCACTAAATACCAGTTCTGTTTGTTGGATTTGCTATTACAGCGACTAACTGTCCACTAAACAGTTATTATTATAGTAGTTCTGTCTAAGCACTCACAGATCTTTTCATTTTAAGTGACTTTCGTTAAATAACAGCTGTTTTTAACGCTTGGTAGCTAACGCTACCGTACTTTGGCTTAGCTGCTAGCAACTTTAGCTTAGCAGTTAGCCATGTCGTCTCCCTCTCCTACTTTCTCTTGCTCGATGTGCGAGATGTTCAGTTACTCCTCTGCATCCTTTAGCGACAATGGGATGTGTAACAAGTGTAGTTTATTTATAGACATGGAGGCGAGGCTTAGTGAGTTAGAAGTCCGGATCTACACCATGATAGATCAGCCGTTAGCTACTGTAGCTAGCCACCCCCTGGTAGTCGGTACGGTGTTGGATACTTGTTACTGCCAGACCAAATCTTTCTCCTTATCTGTGTTTTTTACAACTCCCTCTGTGGAAGGGTCAAAGGGGCTCAACTCATGTTAACATAGAATGTTTAAATAAGCATTTCTCCATTATTTTCTCTACTGACATTAATAGGATAGTACTGCAAAACCCTTAAGTCCCATACCTTAAAACTTCTGTTGTATAAGATGGATCCCACATTGAATTGACTACTTTTATGTCTTTGTTTTTGTTTTTTGACCAAATTTGAAATCCTTTTTCCTAAAACGTTACACAATTCCCCTCTATTCCCTTTTCTCAGCCTCCTTCCGTACTACTCGGGTCTGACAGGACATATTACTATAATTTTGATCCATCTCCTAATTGCAGACATACAACAAATAAAGCAAGACAAGACATACAGACTGTTAGGTCTAAACTCAGATTTGGTATTCTCACTAAAATATTATTCGTTGTTTAAACCCAGAGGAGCATCAAAGGATCAGGCTTGACACAGAGATGAAGTTAAACTCGTCTGCAGAGGAGGAGAGGCAGAAGTAGAAGTAGAAGTGAGCTGTGCTCACTTCAACCTACCAAAACAGCTCTGACTCTTGTCCCCTAACAGTTTCTTTTTATTACATTTCAAGGTTGCTAAACAATACAAGTATTATAAGTCAGTACTTTTCCATGAGATAGATGCACACAATTGGTTACAGCAGGTTTACACAGACACACATCCTTATCTCGAAAGTACGTCTGCGGTGAGAACATCTTGTTCTCGCCTTTGCACAGACATTTATAAAGAAGATAAGCAAAGCATTTTAACATGATACATTGGATATATGATTTTAGCTTCTACATATCCCTCCTGTTGTGAGTTTGAGGAAACCTGGAACTATTTGTCCAGTGACCTATTTATCCAAAACATAAACGTCTCCCTAAAAGGAGATTTAATTTATGTCCATCATTAGTAACATTTCAACAGGTGATGTGAACAGGAGTGGGCAAAAACCCTTCTGCTATACATTGAAGGGAAAAATTCCCACTCGACCTCTCCGCTTGGAGACGATCGCCTCTTGGCCAGTTCATCATCTGGATCAGTTCATGAGCACACTGGGTTGAAGCAGGGTTGATGACTGGAGGACAGAGGTTACTAGCACATGTCCTCACCGGTGGTGTGGACCATTCAGCGTCGCACACATATAGGAGTGTAGGCCTCCTAAACTGGAGTGTCCCCATCAGGGTCACAGTCTGGGATTGGATAAAAATCAGGGGTGTCGTCACCTTCTTGGTGGAGTCGCTGGTGGATCCAGGTGTCTCGTTCTGCTACCTTGATGGCGGTGGGTGTGGTCAGCTGGACCTGGAATGGACCGTCCCACCTAGGACTGTGCCAGTGTTTTCTCTTGATCACTTTGAGCAGGATCCAGTCTCCTGGTGTCAGCAGTGTCTGTGTGGGAGACAAAGGGGTACTAGGCAGATCATTTGTTCTCCCAACCTCTTGTTCCTTGAACAGTTCACACAGCCACTTGGTGATGGGATCTACATCACCTTCTTGGTCCTGTACCAAAGGATCTTCTACTAATGGCAAGTGAAATGGTCTCCCTGTCACTATCTCAAATGGTGTACAACCTGTATTGTTTGGGGTGATGTGCATATATGTTTTTACTAAACTAAGGCATTCAGGCCATGGTTTTCCTGTTTCTTCCATAGTCTTCCTGAGCCTACTTTGATCGTGCCATTGGTTCTTTCCACTAGCCCTGCACTCTGTGGGTGATATGCACAGTGAAACTTGAGGTCGATGCCTAAGTATTGTGACATGGTTCTTACAATGCTGTTGGTAAAATGGCTACCATTGTCGCTCCACAGTATCCTAGGGACACCGTGTGATGGTACGATGTGTTTGCAAATAACTTTTGCAACTGTGAGTGCGTCATTTGTCTTTGAGGGTACAATTTCTACCCACTTTGAGGAGGAGTCTATTAGCACTAGACAATATCTATATGTGCCACTTCTGTGTAGTTCAATGAAATCCATGTGTATGACCTCAAATGGATATGTGCCCTGTGGTGTTTTTCCTCTCTTTGGTCTGACATTTCCCTGTGAGTTGTGTCTACAGCATGTGATACAACTTCTACAAAAAGTTTTAAAATAGGTGATTAGACCATGTGTTATATGGAATGTTTCCCCAACTATGGATACCATCCCTCCTGTTGAGACATGGCTCATCCCATGGCTCAATTTTGCTACAGCTGGGAACAAAGCTCTGGGTAGACATATTTTGCCTTCAATCCTATAGAGTTCATTGTGATCTAGCTGTGCGCCTTGTATCAACCATCGGCTGATTTCTGCTGAAGGGGAGTTGTTTTGCATGTCCTTCAGGACTTCATGTGGTATAATGTCTTTGGGGGGTTCACTTGCAATGTAGGTTTGAGTGGTCGTGTTGGTTGCTGCTGCTTTAGCTGCTGCGTCTGCTTTTGCATTTCCTTGTGAAATTGGGTCTGCTCCATTGGTGTGAGCTTTGCACTTGCAGATAGCTAACGTTCTGGGCAGCATAACTGCAGCTAATAAGTCTGTCAACAATGCAGCGTGTTGAACTGATTTGCCCGTTGATGTCTTCATTCCTCTTTTAGCCCACAATTTGGCGAATGTGTGTGTGGTGGCGTAAGCATATTGGCTGTCGGTGTAGATTGTAACATCTTGGTCTTTGAACAATTTACATGCTTCTGTAAGAGCCACTATTTCTGCTGCTTGGGCTGACTGGTTTCCTGGTAGTTTGCCAGCTTCCAGTGTCTTTTCCTGGTCAACAACCGCATATCCTGTGTGATAATTGAATAGCCTGAAGTAACTTCACTAGCAAGTCTGCATGTTCAAACTGTCTTTCTCTGACTTTCTGTATCTTTCTGTCTGGCACCTCAGCTCTGAGAGTGCGCGTTCCTGTCCCACAGAAGGAGAGGAGCAGAGAGGGGAGGGGCTCGGGGCCGCGCTTGGCCCTGGCTGACTAGGCTGGTATCTCTGTGTATTTCCGTGACCTTCACTGTGTTTCTCTCTGACTTTATTCTACTGAGGCCAAAAATCTTTCCCTAAAATCCACAGTCTGTTCAAATGTTGTGGATGACATTAGCTCTTCTTTTAGGTGAGGAAAAGCTTTTCTTTCCTCCACATTGTTCCATCTCATTTTGTTGATCAAGGCCATAGGCGTGTTAGATAAGGTCTTGTAGCTCCTGAGTTTTTTAGTGTGTCTAATGTCTAGTGTGGGGGCTCTGGACTGTACTGCTTGTTTCTGTTAAGCCAAACTCAGGAATTCGTTGCGAAGTAGAGACCTCGTTGAAACAAAACAAACAAAAATGACAAACCAAAATGACAAGCTACACTTCTCCAACTTCTAACTTCTAACTTCACAACGAATAGAGTCACAGAGTGACCCCACAGCTCTGTGCGCATAACACATGACTGCTCCTTATCTCCCGTTTGCCCCAACAGAAACCAGACCATGTTTGGAAAACACTCAAATCTTAAACAACACACTTCGTCCTTCTGTTTTCTGTTTTTCAGGCTTCTAGGAGCCAGAGCTGTCCCTGTGAACCCGCCTAGTGCGTCAAAAAAATATCAAAACACATACATATAAAAAAAACAAAAAATGACTGTAGCTGTCATTCAATCTTAGAGGCTAGAAATTTATCTCGTCTGTAGATTGGTTCAGGCATTAACCTACAGTTTGGGCAAGCTGACCGTTGCATATCTCTCAAGGCGCCTGCTTTTTGTTGCCTTTTTGCTCACAGTGATAAATTGCAAAGCCATAACAATACTAGCTGTCTCTAGACGCCGGAGGCCCTATTCAAGGATCTGTCTTTAGGAAGCTCATGTTTCAGAGGCACCTACAATGTAGATCCACTTAATATATGAACAATTAACTAAAAGAGAATCTTGTCTATGTGATTGTCTTATTACAGGCCTCAGTTACCTGTCTTATATCTCGAATCAAGCGCCAATGAACTTTATCAGCCTTTTTTACTGGGAAAATTGGTGCATCACATGGCTAGTCGGGACATTATCTGATTAGTCCTGCTTCTACTAATTCTCTAATTACAGGTGCAATGTCTCTCTCTGCCTCTGGTCTGAGTGGGCATTGTCTCACCCTGGGCTGCCAGTCTGGCCTTATTTTTGTTTCTGGGCAGCTCTTATCAGGCCTACATAGGCCGGCCCTTTAGTCCATAAACATTAAAGGACCCCTGCTGGGTCCTGTACATCTCTCTCACTCAGACACATGGATGTAAATCATTGGTCAGTTTTGCATAGGTTGGGTGTGGTAAGCACCCCCCACCCCTGTTGATATCTGTACGTTTCACTGGAGGGGCTGTATGCCAACCCTGGGTCATCAACTGGCCCTTAATCATCTGCTCTTTGAACTTTGAGTGCCACTTCTCCCAAATCCTTCCATCTCATATCATATGTTTTTGCTAGTGAAACGTGTGGCACTTGACTGGAGCAATCTAGTCTTATTTTGGCATTAACACAATAGTTGTCTTTTTCAGCTACACATATACAACCCCAGGTTTCCTCTGAATGTTCAGCTGTTTGTCTGTATTTGTGACCATGTTGCTCATGCTCCCTCCATGTCTAAGCACCTCAATGCTTTTGACTTGTTAACAAAAAAAACATACTGGAAATAAAATAATTGAAAGTACAAATTCGAATTCCCATTAAAAATTAAAAAAAAAAATAATAAACTTAGTCTTCCCATAACAGTGGCAATCCATGTACTCTGGCTCATTCTTCTTGAGCAACTTCAAATATGTATATATATGCATACATATATCTCCATATATATATATATGTATATACATACACATACACACGTACATGCACGTACCCTTTTTTACTTATTTTTCTTAAATCTAACAATTTTGGAATTGATATCGACCAACTGTTCTATATTCTTCCATTACTTTTTCCTAATTTCGTTCACTAGCTCCTACCACACAAAGAGTTTTTGCACTCGGGCCTAGACCTGGTACTTTGTCAGAGACGACGGTTGCGTCGGCTCCAGAATCACATAAAAATTGTACTGGGGACCCTTCTTGGCCCGATTAGGAGGGTTCTGGTTGGGTGCAGTGCTTCAGGGTGTGTAATTGCTGCACAGATACTCAAATAGTTGGGGTTCTTGGATCCAGGCTGGCTGTTCTAGGGACTGACCCTGGCGTCAGTCCTCATAGTAATCCCTACTCTGAGGGGGTCTATGATCTAGGTTTTTTACGTCTCTGTGGGCAGTCCTTGGCTATATGACCTTTCTGGTGACAGATGTAACATGTTCCATTCTGTCTATCTTGTTTGGATTGCTCTGTATCTCTGTATGGGCCTGGTTTTCTTCCTCCTCCCTGCTGCTGCCCCCTGCCTCTCCCTCTTTTCTGAGACACCATTACGGAGGACATTGCTGCAACGAGTGTGGTCATCTGTGTCTTGTCTTTCTTTTCCTTTCTCTGTTCTTGGTAATCTGTTGCATGTGCAGCCCAATCTAACAACTGTTCGGCAGTCAGGGTGCGATGAGTTACACAGTGTTTCCTAATATACCCTGCGACTTCTTCTTCTTGTTCTTCCCCACCTAGCTCCGCCTCTCTGCCTCTGACTGCCTGCTCTTCCTGTCTCTGTCTCATTCTCCCTCTGACCGTCTCATGCTCTGGTCGTACCTTACACTGCGCTGCCATCACTTCCTGTTTCTTGTCTAACTTTGCCTGTCTTTGGGCCATGCGTTTAGCGCTGGCCGTCTTCCATACTCTGATCAACCTTAAACTTTCCTCGAGCTGCTTAGCTTTACCTTGCTTTCCCTTCGACAACTTTCTTTTTCTTTTCTCATTTAACTCTTTCTCCACTCTGACTATGTCATCGTAATCAGAAAGTTTTGCCTTGAAATCATGTTTCTTTACCCAGTTTTCTAACAGACATGTGGACCCTGGGTGTTGTTGTTGCATGAATTTAAAATCATCTGAGCTTTCAATAGCTTTCCTTTGTGCGTTTCCCATTTTTACTGTATTGTTCTGCTTCCTTTCTATAATCTAATGTGTGTGTAATGTGGTCTGTGGCACGGCGGCCACTCAAACACAAATTATTTCAAACAACCCGCAGATTACAGTCACACGAACAGCAGTAACACAGCAGTACAACAATAATAAAACACCAGTGGAATGACAGCTTAAAACAGTGACGAATATATATATATATATATATACAGTGGGTACGGAAAGTATTCAGACCCCTTTAAATTTTTCACTCTTTGTTTCATTGCAGCCATTTTCCAAAAATCAAAAAAGTTCATTTTATTTCTCAGTAATGTACACTCAGCACCCCATCTTGGACAGAAAAAAACAGAAATGTAGAAATTTTTTCAAATTTATTAAAAAACAAAAACTGAAATATCACATGGTCATAAGTATTCAGACCCTTTGCCGTGACCCTCATATGTAACTCAGGTGCTGTCTATTTCTTCTGATCATCCTTGAGATGGTTCTACACCTTCATTGGAGTCCAGCTGTGTTTGATTATACTGATTGGACTTGATTAGGAAAGCCACACACCTGTCTATATAAGACCTTACAGCTCACAGTGCATGTCAGAGCAAATGACAATCATGAGGTCAAAGGAACTGCCTGAGGAGCTCAGAGACAGAATTGTGGCAAGGCACAGATCTGGTCAAGGTTACAAAAAAATTTCTGCTGCACTTAAGGTTCCTAAGAGCACAGTGGCCTCCATAATCCTCAAATGGAAGACGTTTGGGACGACCAGAACCCTTCCTAGAGCTGGCCGTCCGGCCAAACTGAGCTATCGGGGGAGAAGAGCCTTGGTGAGAGAGGCAAAGAAGAACCCAATGGTCACTGTGGCTAAGCTCCAGAGATGCAGTCGGGAGATGGGAGAAAGTTGTAGTAAGTCAACCATCACTGCAGCAATCCACCAGTCGGGGCTTTATGGCAGAGTGGCCCGAAGGAAGCCTCTCCTCAGTGCAAGACACATGAAAGCCCGCATGGAGTTTGCTAAAAAACACCTGAAGGACTCCAAGATGGTGATAAATAAAATCCTCTGGTCTGATGAGACCAAGATAGAACTTTTTGGCCTTAATTCTAAGCGGTATGTGTGGAGAAAACCAGGCACTGCTCATCACCTGTCCAATACAGTCCCAACAGTGAAGCATGGTGGTGGCAGCATCATGCTGTGGGGGTGTTTTTCAGCTGCAGGGACAGGACGACTGGTTGCAATCGAGGGAAAGATGAATGCGGCCAAGTACAGGGATATCCTGGACGAAAACCTTTTCCAGAGTGCTCTGGACCTCAGACTGGGCCGAAGGTTTACCTTCCAACAAGACAATGACCCTAAGCACACCGCTAAAATAACGAAGGAGTGGCTTCACAACAACTCCGTGGCTGTTCTTGAATGGCCCAGCCAGAGCCCTGACTTAAACCCAATTGAGCATCTCTGGAGAGACCTGAAAATGACTGTCCACCAACGTTTACCATCCAACCTGACAGAACTGGAGAGGATCTGCAAGGAGGAATGGCAGAGGATACCCAAATCCAGATGTGAAAAACTTGTTGCATCTTTCCCAAAACGACTCATGGCTGTATTAGATCAAATGGGTGCTTCTACTAAATACTGAACAAAGGGTCTGAATACTTATGACCATGTGATATTTCAGTTTTTGTTTTTTAATAAATTTGCAAAAATTTCTACATTTCTGTTTTTTTCTGTCCAAGATGGGGTGCTGAGTGTACATTACTGAGAAATAAAATGAACTTTTTTGATTTTTGGAAAATGCCTGCAATGAAACAAAGAGTGAAAAATTTAAAGGGGTCTGAATACTTTCCGTACCCACTGTATATATAGCCTATATTTAACTTTCATGTATAATCATTGGTAATAATCGTATTCATAGTCCCAAACAGTGAATTGTACTATGGTTAATGTTTATCTATTCTGTTTTATCATGTACAATTCAAAACCATAACTCATGTCTGTGTCAGCCACTAATCTTTTCAATTTATTATTACTTTTCCACACACCAACTATCAAGTCCTGTTAAGTTACGTGACGGCACGTTGTCACGCTGAGATCCTGCCCTGCCAGATCCCTGGAATCCTACCCTGCCAGATCCCTAATTGACCCTATTTTAAACTGTAAACCAGTTTAATTCAGTGACGGCACGTTGTCACCGTGGAATCCTGCCCTGCCAGATCCCTGGAATCCTGCCCTGCCAGATCCCTAAATCCCATGCACATCTGGAATTTTACGCTGGCGTCCCAAGCGTTTTTAACCCTCGCGCAGCCCTCGTGGGTCACACAGACCCGGCGGGCCCGACTCGCAAGAGCGCGCGTGCCAGTCCTCGGACTGAGGTTCCGCGTAGCCCAGACTATTGCATAACAACGGATTATATGGCACAATAGAGGACGAGGGGAGACAAGAGGACAGGAGGACAGGAGGACAATCGTCATTTGACAATGACACGAAAGCTCAGCCTGCATGTTGTTGTGTCTCTGTGGGTCAATGTGACCCTATCGGCTGCCCTACCACCGGTGGGCCAATGTGACCCTATCTATCTATCTATCCGCTGCCCTACCACCGGTGGGTCAATGTGACCCCATCCGCTGCCCTACCACCGGTGGGTCAATGTGACCCCATCTGCTGCCCAATCATATACAATGACACGAAAGCTCGGCCTGCGTGCATGTTGTTGTTGTGTCTCTGTGCGGCTGCCCTACCGGTGGGTCAATGTGACATGAGATTGTACAGAGTTACGGTGGGTCAATGTGACCCTATACGCTGCCCTACCGGTGGGTCAATGTGACATGAGATTGTACAGAGTTACGGTGGGTCAATGTGACCCTATACGCTGCCCTACCGGAGGACAATCACATACAATGACACGAAAGCTCGGCCTGCGTGCATGTTGTTGTTGTTGTGTCTCTGTGCGGCTGCCCCTACCACCGGTGGGTCAATGTGACATGAGATTGTACAGAGTTACGGTGGGTCAATGTGACCCTATCCGCTGCCCTACCACCGGTGGGTCAATGTGACATGAGATTGTACAGAGTTACGGTGGGTCAATGTGACCCTATCCGCTGCCCTACCACCGGTGGGTCAATGTGACATGAGATTGTACAGAGTTTACGGTGGGTCAATGTGACCCTATACGCTGCCCTACCGGTGGGTCAATGTGACCCTATCTATCTATCTGCTGCCCCTACCACCGGTGGGTCAATGTGACCCTATCTATCTATCTATCTATCTGCTGCCCCTACCACCGGTGGGTCAATGTGACCCTATCTATCTATCTATCTATCTATCTGCTGCCCCTACCACCGGTGGGTCAATGTGACCCTATCTATCTATCTATCTGCTGCCCCTACCACCGGTGGGTCAATGTGACCCTATCTATCTATCTATCTGCTGCCCCTACCACCGGTGGGTCAATGTGACCCTATCTATCTATCTATCTGCTGCCCCTACCACCGGAGGACAACAATCACATACAATGACATGAAAGCTCGGCCTGCATGTTGTTGGGTCTCTGTGCGGCTGCCCTACCGGTGGGTCAATGTGACCCTATCTATCTATCTATCTATCTATCTATCTATCTATCTATCTGCTGCCCCTACCACCGGTGGGTCAATGTGACCCTATCTATCTATCTATCTGCTGCCCCTACCACCGGTGGGTCAATGTGACCCTATCTATCTATCTATCTATCTGCTGCCCCTACCACCGGAGGACAACAATCACATACAATGACATGAAAGCTCGGCCTGCATGTTGTTGGGTCTCTGTGCGGCTGCCCTACCGGTGGGTCAATGTGACCCTATCTATCTATCTATCTATCTATCTATCTATCTATCTATCTATCTGCTGCCCCTACCACCGGTGGCTCAATGTGTCTCTGTGCGGCTGCCCTACCGGTGGGTCAATGTGACCCTATCTATCTATCTATCTATCTATCTATCTATCTATCTATCTATCTATCTATCTATCTATCTATCTGCTGCCCTACCACCGGTGGCTCAATGTGTCTCTGTGCGGCTGCCCTACCGGTGGGTCAATGTGACCCTATCTATCTATCTATCTATCTATCTATCTATCTATCTATCTATCTATCTATCTATCTATCTATTTATCTATCTGCTGCCCTACCGGAGGACAACAATCACATACAATGACACGAAAGCTCGGCCTGCGTGCATGTTGTTGTTGTTGTTGTTGTGTCTCTGTGCGGCTGCCCCTACCACCGGTGGTAGGGTCAATGTGACCCTTTGGATTTGATGACTCTGTCTGATTTAGTGTGTGCATGTACTATTGGGTATGGGTTGCTCACGGGGTCCTGACCGGTGATTGTATTCAGTAATGATCATGATGAACAATAAAGGTCCGTTTGACACTGTGGGAGACGTATTACTTTATTCACATGAGATTGTATAGAGTTACGGTGGGGGTCAATGTGACCCTATCTATCTGCTGCCCTACCACCGGTAGTAGGGTCAATGTGACCCTATCTATCTGCTGCCCTACCACCGGTAGTAGGGTCAATGTGACCCTATCTATCTGCTGCCCTACCACCGGTGGGTCACTCAGCTTTCATTCGCTTTCCGAATATTAGGATTCGCTTTCCAATGAAACTCAGACCTAGGATTCGCTTTCCAAAGAAACCCAGACCTAAGATTCGCTTTCCAAAGAAACCCAGACCTAAGATTCGCTTTCCGATGAGACTCAGACCTAGGATTCGCTTTCCAAAGAAACCCAGACCTAAGATTCGCTTTCCGATGAGACTCAGACCTAGGATTCGCTTTCCAAAGAAACCCAGACCTAAGATTCGCTTTCCGATGAGACTCAGACCTAGGATTCGCTTTCCAAAGAAACCCAGACCTAAGATTCGCTTTCCGATGAGACTCAGACCTAGGATTCGCTTTCCAAAGAAACCCAGACCTAAGATTCGCTTTCCGATGAGACTCAGACCTAGGATTCGCTTTCCAAAGAAACCCAGACCTAAGATTCGCTTTCCGATGAGACTCAGACCTAGGATTCGCTTTCCAAAGAAACCCAGACCTAAGATTCGCTTTCCGATGAGACTCAGACCTAGGATTCGCTTTCCAAAGAAACCCAGACCTAAGATTCGCTTTCCGAAGGAACCCAGACCTAAGATTCGCTTTCCAAAGAAACCCAGACCTGAGATTCGCTTTCCGAATATTAGGATTCGCTTTCCAAAAGAAACCCAGACCTAAGATTCGCTTTCCGATGAAACTCAGACCTAGGATTCGCTTTCCAAAGAAACCCAGACCCTAAGATTCGCTTTCCGAAGAGGCGCAGGCCGACCGACAGTGACCTCGCAGAACATCTGGTACTAGGCCTACTAAACAATATCCGGATCACAAGGAGGGCACGGGCATCACGCGGTACACAACTACTATAATGTCCTCAGCAGGTATAAGCCGTGGTGGTACGTTACCAACACCGGAGCGTGCCAACCAGGAGGACTATCCGTCAGATGGAAGCAACGTCTACGAATATGGACCTGAAGGCACCGGAGGACACGAGATAGAAGAAGAAGAAGAAGAAGAAGAAGAAGAAGAAGAAAAAGAAGAAGATGACGAAGAAGAACAAGAAGAACAAGAAGAAGAAGAAGATGACGAAGAAGAAGAAGAAGAAGAAGAAGAAGAAGAAGAACGCCAACAACGACGATACCAACGAAGACAACAAAGACGCCGAGAACAACAACAACAACAACAACAACAACAACAACAACAACAAGATGTATGGCAGCCACCCCGTGATCTAATGTCGAAAAACCAAACTCTCGTGTGGTGCACACGTCGCGTTTGTCAACCGCAACCGCAACAACGGAGAAGACATGTACCTGAGCCCATACACCCCGGGCCCACCCCGTACGCGGTGTCACTGGTGCGTGATATAAACTCGGCTTTCGGGTTGTTTCTTCCGCCCGCACTCGAAAAGATCATACTCGAGATGACCAATCTCGAGGCACAGCGCACCGGTTTCGGACAGCGGAACGCGTGGTGGCGGGCGGGCCTGAGCGCGGTCGAGCTGCGCGCATATGTCGGACTGCTCATCTTGGCTGGCGTGTACAGGTCCCGCGGGGAGGCCGCTGCCAGTCTCTGGCACGCGGAAAGCGGCCGTGCGATATTCCGGGCGACCATGCCGCTCAAAGTATTCTACGCCTACTCAAAGCTGCTGCGTTTCGACGACCGTGAGACGAGAGCCCAGAGACGCTCTTCTGACAAGCTGGCCGCGGTTAGACAGCTGTGGGACAGATGGTCCGCGAGGCTGCCGTACATGTACAACCCGGGCCCGGATGTCACGGTGGACGAACAGCTGGTTCCTTTCAGAGGTAAATGAAAAAAAAAAAGAAATGTACAATTGCCTCTTCATTCATTCATTCATGCATTCATTCATTCATTCATTTGTTCACTCACTCGTCAGCCAATGTTTTCTCAGGGACAGAAACCTAATATAACACATCTGCCATGTCTCCATCTCTCTCTCAGGTCGCTGTCCCTTTAGACAATACATGCCCAGCAAACCGGCCAAGTACGGAATCAAGACCTGGGTCGCCTGCGATGCTAAATCCAGCTACGCGTGGAAGATGCAAGTCTACCTGGGCAAGGACACGCCTCCGGCTCCAACAACAACAACAACAACAACAACAACAACAACGGGGGCCTCGGCTGCTCCGCGATGTGAGAAGAACCAAGGCGCCCGCGTAGTACTGGACCTCACAGAGGGCCTATCCGGACCGCGTAACGTCACCTGTGATAACTTCTTCACCTCGTACGAGCTCGGACAGCGGCTCGCACAGACAGGCCTGACCATGCTCGGGACTGTTCGCAAAAACAAACCCGAACTTCCGCCCGAGCTGCTCGCGACCAAGGGCAGACCCGCGTTGTCTTCCCGGTTCGCCTTCACCGGCACGGGTGCGAGCAGCACCACCACCACCACCACCACCACCACCCTCGTCTCTTACATGCCGAAGAAGAACAGGAACGTGCTTATCATGACCACGCTACCGTGGTGCGAACATTCCCGGTCTGGCGCGTCCTCGCCCTCGCCATCCTCAACCGGGCTCAGCGAACGCTCCGATCGGAAGCCCAACCTGATACTCAGGTACAACGGCACCAAGGGAGGTGTGGATAACCTGGACAAGGTCATCTCCACCTACAGCTGCAGGAGAATGACCTCCCGCTGGCCCATGGCCGTATTCCACAACATACTCGATGTGTCCGCGTACATCGCTTACGTGATATGGCGAGAGATAAACCCAGACTGGCTCGCGGGTAATCGGAACAAGCGCAGGGTGTTCCTTGAACAGCTGGGCAAAGCGCTCGTCACCCCGCTCATAGAGAAAAGACAGGCCCTGCCTCGATCCGAGGCCTCCGCCGCGCTAGTGAGGACCATTAGAACTGCGTGCGGGGGGCCACGTGACCCTCCGCCACACGAGACTGTTCGCGCGAGGGGGGTACCGACACGGGAAGTGAGTAAAAGAAAGAGGTGCCAGATTTGCCCATCTAAGAAGGACAGTAAAACCTACACCACGTGCCAGGGCTGTCAGAAATACATATGCAGGAGCTGCGCACTCCCGTATTGCCACGCGTGCGCGCGTACGTGCGCGTGACGGCACTGCCATATAATGCTATACAACAGACAGGACAGCGCGAGGGTTAAGGCCAGCAAGAGAGAGCGGGATGGCTTGTGAGTTATACAATCCGCGTTCCGTATTACCATATCCCTTATGTTTCTGTACACAGTCTTTGGTTTGCATATCCTCTCCGTTCCGGATAATTCCTCCTGTCTCAATGTCATTAGTTGCGCAACCACGTCTAACAGCCCGTGTGTTGCCACACAGCTGAACGGTAAGGCATAACTCGATGAGAGATACCAAGGCGGTTCAGTTGTTACAATGTATTTAGGTCCCGTCCCATCCATCATAGCACGTATGCTTCACGTCCCGTCTGTTCCTCCTCGAGGTGTGCAGGACATATACCCTGACTCTGTATGACTGTACTGCGCTGCACACAGCAGCATATGCTTTCATACCGCCCTACCCGAGTCCGTGTATCACATAATCACCAACCGCACACACATAGCAGTGTTATCTGGATACCCAATCACTCCAACCCTACAGGATGGGTCACGCCTCTGTATGCTGTGTTGTGCTACTTGTGTCATACACTGCCAGTCGTGCAAACGGCCGCATCTCTGAAATCGACCGCACCTCTGTACACAAGGATGCCCATTACTCCGTAGGCCGTGGCCGCATCTGTGAAATCGACCGCACCTCTGTACACAAGGATGCCCATTACTCCGTAGGCCGTGGCCGCATCTCTGAAATCGGCCGCACCTCTGAAAACTGGAGCACCTCTGAAAACTGGAGCACCTCTGTATGCTGTTGTATGCTACTTGTGCCTCTGAATAAACTTTTGAATACTGTGTGTGTGTGTGTGTCTCCAGTATGTATGACATTATACACATTGACAGGTTACAACCGTGTTTATTTCTATTACACAGAAATCACATCCATACATTCAGTGTAAAACAGTATTGTACAGTAGCCACATAGCATAGCACAAGTTACATGAATCTATACACTCTACACGAGGGGTTCGATACTCCGTTGGCCGTGGCCGCATCTGTGAAATCGACCGCACCTCTGTACACAAGGATGCCCATTACTCCGTAGGCCGAAATCGACCGCACCTCTGCACACAAGGATGCCCATTACTCCGTAGGCCGAAATCGACCGCACCTCTGTACACAAGGATGTCCATTACTCCGTAGGCCGAAATCGACCGCACCTCTGCACACAAGGATGCCCATTACTCCGTAGGCCGAAATCGACCGCACCTCTGCACACAAGGATGCCCATTACTCCGTAGGCCGAAATCGACCGCACCTCTGCACACAAGGATGCCCATTACTCCGTAGGCCGAAATCGGCCGCACCTCTGAAAACCGGAGCACCTCTGAAAACTGGAGCACCTCTGTATGCTGGTGTATGCTACTTGTGCCTCTGAATAAACTTTTGTATAGTGTGTGTGTGTGTGTGTCTCCGTGACCCACCGGTGGTAGGAGCAGCAGATAGATAGATAGATAGGGTCACATTGACCCACCGGTGGTAGGAGCAGCAGATAGATAGATAGGGTCACATTGACCCACCGGTGGTAGGAGCAGCAGATAGATAGATAGGGTCACATTGACCCACCGGTGGTTCTGAAATCGGCCGCACCTCTGAAAACTGGAGCACCTCTGAAAACTGGAGCACCTCTGTATGCTGTTGTATGCTACTTGTGCCTCTGAATAAACTTTTGAATACTGTGTGTGTGTGTGTGTCTCCAGTATGTATGACATTATACACATTGACAGGTTACAACCGTGTTTATTTCTATTACACAGAAATCACATCCATACATTCAGTGTAAAACAGTATTGTACAGTAGCCACATAGCATAGCACAAGTTACATGAATCTATACACTCTACACGAGGGGTTCGATACTCCGTTGGCCGTGGCCGCATCTGTGAAATCGACCGCACCTCTGTACACAAGGATGCCCATTACTCCGTAGGCCGAAATCGACCGCACCTCTGCACACAAGGATGCCCATTACTCCGTAGGCCGAAATCGACCGCACCTCTGTACACAAGGATGTCCATTACTCCGTAGGCCGAAATCGACCGCACCTCTGCACACAAGGATGCCCATTACTCCGTAGGCCGAAATCGACCGCACCTCTGCACACAAGGATGCCCATTACTCCGTAGGCCGAAATCGACCGCACCTCTGCACACAAGGATGCCCATTACTCCGTAGGCCGAAATCGGCCGCACCTCTGAAAACCGGAGCACCTCTGAAAACTGGAGCACCTCTGTATGCTGGTGTATGCTACTTGTGCCTCTGAATAAACTTTTGTATAGTGTGTGTGTGTGTGTGTCTCCGTGACCCACCGGTGGTAGGAGCAGCAGATAGATAGATAGATAGGGTCACATTGACCCACCGGTGGTAGGAGCAGCAGATAGATAGATAGGGTCACATTGACCCACCGGTGGTAGGAGCAGCAGATAGATAGATAGGGTCACATTGACCCACCGGTGGTTCTGAAATCGGCCGCACCTCTGAAAACTGGAGCACCTCTGAAAACTGGAGCACCTCTGTATGCTGTTGTATGCTACTTGTGCCTCTGAATAAACTTTTGAATACTGTGTGTGTGTGTGTGTCTCCAGTATGTATGACATTATACACATTGACAGGTTACAACCGTGTTTATTTCTATTACACAGAAATCACATCCATACATTCAGTGTAAAACAGTATTGTACAGTAGCCACATAGCATAGCACAAGTTACATGAATCTATACACTCTACACGAGGGGTTCGATACTCCGTTGGCCGTGGCCGCATCTGTGAAATCGACCGCACCTCTGTACACAAGGATGCCCATTACTCCGTAGGCCGAAATCGACCGCACCTCTGCACACAAGGATGCCCATTACTCCGTAGGCCGAAATCGACCGCACCTCTGTACACAAGGATGTCCATTACTCCGTAGGCCGAAATCGACCGCACCTCTGCACACAAGGATGCCCATTACTCCGTAGGCCGAAATCGACCGCACCTCTGCACACAAGGATGCCCATTACTCCGTAGGCCGAAATCGACCGCACCTCTGCACACAAGGATGCCCATTACTCCGTAGGCCGAAATCGGCCGCACCTCTGAAAACCGGAGCACCTCTGAAAACTGGAGCACCTCTGTATGCTGGTGTATGCTACTTGTGCCTCTGAATAAACTTTTGTATAGTGTGTGTGTGTGTGTGTCTCCGTGACCCACCGGTGGTAGGAGCAGCAGATAGATAGATAGATAGGGTCACATTGACCCACCGGTGGTAGGAGCAGCAGATAGATAGATAGGGTCACATTGACCCACCGGTGGTAGGAGCAGCAGATAGATAGATAGGGTCACATTGACCCACCGGTGGTTCTGAAATCGGCCGCACCTCTGAAAACTGGAGCACCTCTGAAAACTGGAGCACCTCTGTATGCTGTTGTATGCTACTTGTGCCTCTGAATAAACTTTTGAATACTGTGTGTGTGTGTGTGTCTCCAGTATGTATGACATTATACACATTGACAGGTTACAACCGTGTTTATTTCTATTACACAGAAATCACATCCATACATTCAGTGTAAAACAGTATTGTACAGTAGCCACATAGCATAGCACAAGTTACATGAATCTATACACTCTACACGAGGGGTTCGATACTCCGTTGGCCGTGGCCGCATCTGTGAAATCGACCGCACCTCTGTACACAAGGATGCCCATTACTCCGTAGGCCGAAATCGACCGCACCTCTGCACACAAGGATGCCCATTACTCCGTAGGCCGAAATCGACCGCACCTCTGTACACAAGGATGTCCATTACTCCGTAGGCCGAAATCGACCGCACCTCTGCACACAAGGATGCCCATTACTCCGTAGGCCGAAATCGACCGCACCTCTGCACACAAGGATGCCCATTACTCCGTAGGCCGAAATCGACCGCACCTCTGCACACAAGGATGCCCATTACTCCGTAGGCCGAAATCGGCCGCACCTCTGAAAACCGGAGCACCTCTGAAAACTGGAGCACCTCTGTATGCTGGTGTATGCTACTTGTGCCTCTGAATAAACTTTTGTATAGTGTGTGTGTGTGTGTGTCTCCGTGACCCACCGGTGGTAGGAGCAGCAGATAGATAGATAGATAGGGTCACATTGACCCACCGGTGGTAGGAGCAGCAGATAGATAGATAGGGTCACATTGACCCACCGGTGGTAGGAGCAGCAGATAGATAGATAGGGTCACATTGACCCACCGGTGGTTCTGAAATCGGCCGCACCTCTGAAAACTGGAGCACCTCTGAAAACTGGAGCACCTCTGTATGCTGTTGTATGCTACTTGTGCCTCTGAATAAACTTTTGAATACTGTGTGTGTGTGTGTGTCTCCAGTATGTATGACATTATACACATTGACAGGTTACAACCGTGTTTATTTCTATTACACAGAAATCACATCCATACATTCAGTGTAAAACAGTATTGTACAGTAGCCACATAGCATAGCACAAGTTACATGAATCTATACACTCTACACGAGGGGTTCGATACTCCGTTGGCCGTGGCCGCATCTGTGAAATCGACCGCACCTCTGTACACAAGGATGCCCATTACTCCGTAGGCCGAAATCGACCGCACCTCTGCACACAAGGATGCCCATTACTCCGTAGGCCGAAATCGACCGCACCTCTGTACACAAGGATGTCCATTACTCCGTAGGCCGAAATCGACCGCACCTCTGCACACAAGGATGCCCATTACTCCGTAGGCCGAAATCGACCGCACCTCTGCACACAAGGATGCCCATTACTCCGTAGGCCGAAATCGACCGCACCTCTGCACACAAGGATGCCCATTACTCCGTAGGCCGAAATCGGCCGCACCTCTGAAAACCGGAGCACCTCTGAAAACTGGAGCACCTCTGTATGCTGGTGTATGCTACTTGTGCCTCTGAATAAACTTTTGTATAGTGTGTGTGTGTGTGTGTCTCCGTGACCCACCGGTGGTAGGAGCAGCAGATAGATAGATAGATAGGGTCACATTGACCCACCGGTGGTAGGAGCAGCAGATAGATAGATAGGGTCACATTGACCCACCGGTGGTAGGAGCAGCAGATAGATAGATAGGGTCACATTGACCCACCGGTGGTTCTGAAATCGGCCGCACCTCTGAAAACTGGAGCACCTCTGAAAACTGGAGCACCTCTGTATGCTGTTGTATGCTACTTGTGCCTCTGAATAAACTTTTGAATACTGTGTGTGTGTGTGTGTCTCCAGTATGTATGACATTATACACATTGACAGGTTACAACCGTGTTTATTTCTATTACACAGAAATCACATCCATACATTCAGTGTAAAACAGTATTGTACAGTAGCCACATAGCATAGCACAAGTTACATGAATCTATACACTCTACACGAGGGGTTCGATACTCCGTTGGCCGTGGCCGCATCTGTGAAATCGACCGCACCTCTGTACACAAGGATGCCCATTACTCCGTAGGCCGAAATCGACCGCACCTCTGCACACAAGGATGCCCATTACTCCGTAGGCCGAAATCGACCGCACCTCTGTACACAAGGATGTCCATTACTCCGTAGGCCGAAATCGACCGCACCTCTGCACACAAGGATGCCCATTACTCCGTAGGCCGAAATCGACCGCACCTCTGCACACAAGGATGCCCATTACTCCGTAGGCCGAAATCGACCGCACCTCTGCACACAAGGATGCCCATTACTCCGTAGGCCGAAATCGACCGCACCTCTGCACACAAGGATGCCCATTACTCCGTAGGCCGAAATCGACCGCACCTCTGCACACAAGGATGCCCATTACTCCGTAGGCCGAAATCGGCCGCACCTCTGAAAACCGGAGCACCTCTGAAAACTGGAGCACCTCTGTATGCTGGTGTATGCTACTTGTGCCTCTGAATAAACTTTTGTATAGTGTGTGTGTGTGTGTGTCTCCGTGACCCACCGGTGGTAGGAGCAGCAGATAGATAGATAGATAGGGTCACATTGACCCACCGGTGGTAGGAGCAGCAGATAGATAGATAGGGTCACATTGACCCACCGGTGGTAGGAGCAGCAGATAGATAGATAGGGTCACATTGACCCACCGGTGGTTCTGAAATCGGCCGCACCTCTGAAAACTGGAGCACCTCTGAAAACTGGAGCACCTCTGTATGCTGTTGTATGCTACTTGTGCCTCTGAATAAACTTTTGAATACTGTGTGTGTGTGTGTGTCTCCAGTATGTATGACATTATACACATTGACAGGTTACAACCGTGTTTATTTCTATTACACAGAAATCACATCCATACATTCAGTGTAAAACAGTATTGTACAGTAGCCACATAGCATAGCACAAGTTACATGAATCTATACACTCTACACGAGGGGTTCGATACTCCGTTGGCCGTGGCCGCATCTGTGAAATCGACCGCACCTCTGTACACAAGGATGCCCATTACTCCGTAGGCCGAAATCGACCGCACCTCTGCACACAAGGATGCCCATTACTCCGTAGGCCGAAATCGACCGCACCTCTGTACACAAGGATGTCCATTACTCCGTAGGCCGAAATCGACCGCACCTCTGCACACAAGGATGCCCATTACTCCGTAGGCCGAAATCGACCGCACCTCTGCACACAAGGATGCCCATTACTCCGTAGGCCGAAATCGACCGCACCTCTGCACACAAGGATGCCCATTACTCCGTAGGCCGAAATCGGCCGCACCTCTGAAAACCGGAGCACCTCTGAAAACTGGAGCACCTCTGTATGCTGGTGTATGCTACTTGTGCCTCTGAATAAACTTTTGTATAGTGTGTGTGTGTGTGTGTCTCCGTGACCCACCGGTGGTAGGAGCAGCAGATAGATAGATAGATAGGGTCACATTGACCCACCGGTGGTAGGAGCAGCAGATAGATAGATAGGGTCACATTGACCCACCGGTGGTAGGAGCAGCAGATAGATAGATAGGGTCACATTGACCCACCGGTGGTTCTGAAATCGGCCGCACCTCTGAAAACTGGAGCACCTCTGAAAACTGGAGCACCTCTGTATGCTGTTGTATGCTACTTGTGCCTCTGAATAAACTTTTGAATACTGTGTGTGTGTGTGTGTCTCCAGTATGTATGACATTATACACATTGACAGGTTACAACCGTGTTTATTTCTATTACACAGAAATCACATCCATACATTCAGTGTAAAACAGTATTGTACAGTAGCCACATAGCATAGCACAAGTTACATGAATCTATACACTCTACACGAGGGGTTCGATACTCCGTTGGCCGTGGCCGCATCTGTGAAATCGACCGCACCTCTGTACACAAGGATGCCCATTACTCCGTAGGCCGAAATCGACCGCACCTCTGCACACAAGGATGCCCATTACTCCGTAGGCCGAAATCGACCGCACCTCTGTACACAAGGATGTCCATTACTCCGTAGGCCGAAATCGACCGCACCTCTGCACACAAGGATGCCCATTACTCCGTAGGCCGAAATCGACCGCACCTCTGCACACAAGGATGCCCATTACTCCGTAGGCCGAAATCGACCGCACCTCTGCACACAAGGATGCCCATTACTCCGTAGGCCGAAATCGGCCGCACCTCTGAAAACCGGAGCACCTCTGAAAACTGGAGCACCTCTGTATGCTGGTGTATGCTACTTGTGCCTCTGAATAAACTTTTGTATAGTGTGTGTGTGTGTGTGTCTCCGTGACCCACCGGTGGTAGGAGCAGCAGATAGATAGATAGATAGGGTCACATTGACCCACCGGTGGTAGGAGCAGCAGATAGATAGATAGGGTCACATTGACCCACCGGTGGTAGGAGCAGCAGATAGATAGATAGGGTCACATTGACCCACCGGTGGTTCTGAAATCGGCCGCACCTCTGAAAACTGGAGCACCTCTGAAAACTGGAGCACCTCTGTATGCTGTTGTATGCTACTTGTGCCTCTGAATAAACTTTTGAATACTGTGTGTGTGTGTGTGTCTCCAGTATGTATGACATTATACACATTGACAGGTTACAACCGTGTTTATTTCTATTACACAGAAATCACATCCATACATTCAGTGTAAAACAGTATTGTACAGTAGCCACATAGCATAGCACAAGTTACATGAATCTATACACTCTACACGAGGGGTTCGATACTCCGTTGGCCGTGGCCGCATCTGTGAAATCGACCGCACCTCTGTACACAAGGATGCCCATTACTCCGTAGGCCGAAATCGACCGCACCTCTGCACACAAGGATGCCCATTACTCCGTAGGCCGAAATCGACCGCACCTCTGTACACAAGGATGTCCATTACTCCGTAGGCCGAAATCGACCGCACCTCTGCACACAAGGATGCCCATTACTCCGTAGGCCGAAATCGACCGCACCTCTGCACACAAGGATGCCCATTACTCCGTAGGCCGAAATCGACCGCACCTCTGCACACAAGGATGCCCATTACTCCGTAGGCCGAAATCGACCGCACCTCTGCACACAAGGATGCCCATTACTCCGTAGGCCGAAATCGGCCGCACCTCTGAAAACCGGAGCACCTCTGAAAACTGGAGCACCTCTGTATGCTGGTGTATGCTACTTGTGCCTCTGAATAAACTTTTGTATAGTGTGTGTGTGTGTGTGTCTCCGTGACCCACCGGTGGTAGGAGCAGCAGATAGATAGATAGATAGGGTCACATTGACCCACCGGTGGTAGGAGCAGCAGATAGATAGATAGGGTCACATTGACCCACCGGTGGTAGGAGCAGCAGATAGATAGATAGGGTCACATTGACCCACCGGTGGTTCTGAAATCGGCCGCACCTCTGAAAACTGGAGCACCTCTGAAAACTGGAGCACCTCTGTATGCTGTTGTATGCTACTTGTGCCTCTGAATAAACTTTTGAATACTGTGTGTGTGTGTGTGTCTCCAGTATGTATGACATTATACACATTGACAGGTTACAACCGTGTTTATTTCTATTACACAGAAATCACATCCATACATTCAGTGTAAAACAGTATTGTACAGTAGCCACATAGCATAGCACAAGTTACATGAATCTATACACTCTACACGAGGGGTTCGATACTCCGTTGGCCGTGGCCGCATCTGTGAAATCGACCGCACCTCTGTACACAAGGATGCCCATTACTCCGTAGGCCGAAATCGACCGCACCTCTGCACACAAGGATGCCCATTACTCCGTAGGCCGAAATCGACCGCACCTCTGTACACAAGGATGTCCATTACTCCGTAGGCCGAAATCGACCGCACCTCTGCACACAAGGATGCCCATTACTCCGTAGGCCGAAATCGACCGCACCTCTGCACACAAGGATGCCCATTACTCCGTAGGCCGAAATCGACCGCACCTCTGCACACAAG
>JAQOOF010000170.1:0-51038 GCA_029931835.1 Etheostoma nigrum
CAGCATTAATTAGACATTCAAGGCTTCAATTCTAAAATCCTACATAAGAATGGTCCTAAATTACCTGAGTGACCCAATGGATATGTAGTGTATAACCCAGAGTTTGAATGAACCTAGCTTAACAGTAGGAATCCATTTTAGAGTGGCCTGAAGCTGAGTTAAATATGCCTTTAACAGCCTGAATATATGTCAATATAGCTTTACTTTTAAGCCCTTAATTTTAGAATCCTTCATCAGAATGCTCTGATATTACCTGAGAGACACACTGGATATGTGATGTCTCCCCCAGTCTTGGATTGAAGCTGGAATAACATCAGGACTTGTTTTTAGAGTTGCCTGAAAAAGAGTAAAATATGCCTTTAACAGCCTGAAAAAGATTTAAAATACAGCATTAATTAGACATTCAAGGCTTCAATTCTAAAATCCTACATCAGAATGGTCCTAAATTACCTGAATGACCCAATGGATATGTAGTGTCTAACCCAGAGTTTGAATGAACCTGGCTTAACAGTAGGAATCCATTTTAGAGTGGCCTGAAGCTGAGTTAAATATGCCTTTAACAGCCTGAATATATGTCAATATAGCTTTACTTTTAAGCCTTTAATTTTAGAATCCTTCCTCAGAATGCTATGATATTACCTGAGAGACACACTGGATATGTGATGTCTCCCCCAGTCTTGGATTGAAGCTGGAATAACATCAGGACTTGTTTTTAGAGTTGCCTGAAAAAGAGTAAAATATGCCTTTAACAGCTTGAAAAAGATTTAAAATACAGCATTAATTAGACATTCAAGGCTTCAATTCTAAAATCCTACATCAGAATGGTCCTAAATTACCTGAGTGACCCAATGGATATGTAGTGTATAACCCAGAGTTTGAATGAACCTGGCTTAACAGTAGGAATCCATTTTAGAGTGGCCTGAAGCTGAGTTAAATATGCCTTTAACAGCCTGAATATATGTCAATATAACATCAGGACTTGTTTTTAGAGTTGCCTGAATAAGAGTAAAATATGCCTTTAACAGCCTGAAAACGATTTAAAATACAGCATCAATTAGACATTCAAGGCTTCAATTCTAAAATCCTACATCAGAATGGTCCTAAATTACCTGAGTGACCCAATGGATATGTAGTGTATAACCCAGAGTTTGAATGAACCTGGCTTAACAGTAGGAATCCATTTTAGAGTGGCCTGAAGCTGAGTTAAATATGCCTTTAACAGCCTGAAAAAGATTTAAAATACAGCATTAATTAGACATTCAAGGCTTCAATTCTAAAATCCTACATAAGAATGGTCCTAAATTACCTGAGTGACCCAATGGATATGTAGTGTATAACCCAGAGTTTGAATGAACCTGGCTTAACAGTAGGAATCCATTTTAGAGTGGCCTGAAGCTGAGTTAAATATGCCTTTAACAGCCTGAATATATGTCAATATAGCTTTACTTTTAAGCCCTTAATTTTAGAATCCTTCATCAGAATGCTCTGATATTACCTGAGAGACACACTGGATATGTGATGTCTCCCCCAGTCTTGGATTGAAGCTGGAATAACATCAGGACTTGTTTTTAGAGTTGCCTGAAAAAGAGTAAAATATGCCTTTAACAGCCTGAATATATGTCAATATAACATCAGGACTTGTTTTTAGAGTTGCCTGAATAAGAGTAAAATATGCCTTTAACAGCCTGAAAAAGATTTAAAATACAGCATTAATTAGACATTCAAGGCTTCAATTTTAAAATCCTACATCAGAATGGTCCTAAATTACCAGGAGTCACCCAATGGATATGTAGTGTCTAACCCAGAGTTTGAATGAACCTGGCTTAACAGTAGGAATCCATTTTAGAGTGGCCTGAAGCTGAGTTAAATATGCCTTTAACAGCCTGAATATATGTCAATATAGCTTTACTTTTAAGCCCTTAATTTTAGAATCCTTCATCAGAATGCTCTGATATTACCTGAGAGACACACTGGATATGTGATGTCTCCCCCAGTCTTGGATTGAAGCTGGAATAACATCAGGACTTGTTTTTAGAGTTGCCTGAAAAAGAGTAAAATATGCCTTTAACAGCCTGAAAAAGATTTAAAATACAGCATTAATTAGACATTCAAGGCTTCAATTTTAAAATCCTACATCAGAATGGTCCTAAATTACCTGAGTGACCCAATGGATATGTAGTGTCTAACCCAGAGTTTGAATGAACCTAGCTTAACAGTAGGAATCCATTTTAGAGTGGCCTGAAGCTGAGTTAAATATGCCTTAAACAGCCTGAATATATGTCAATATAGCTTTACTTTTAAGCCCTTAATTTTAGAATCCTTCATCAGAATGCTCTGATATTACCTGAGAGACACACTGGATATGTGATGTCTCCCCCAGTCTTGGATTGAAGCTGGAATAACATCAGGACTTGTTTTTAGAGTTGCCTGAAAAAGAGTAAAATATGCCTTTCAGCAGCTGAAATAGCCTCATTGGTTTAAAATACAGCATATAATTAGACATTCATAGGCTTCATATATTTAGAATCCTACATCGAAGAAATGGTCCTAAATAGTATGTGCCTTATATGAGTTATAATGTTTATGTAGTGTTTAATCCTTGCATATAGAAGAACCTGTTTTAGACAGCAGAAATGCATTGTGTAGCATTGTTGTGGCCTGTAATGTCAATTAAATATGACATTATTATGTTATTATTGCCATAGAGTAAATGTCATGAGGGCAAAAGCTGTCTAAGACTTTAATTTTAAGAAATGTCTGTACTTCAGTCATGCTGTAAAATTTACCTGAGATGATCATATCTTCACATGTGTGACTCCCAAGACATATGAGATGTGTATCTAGAGAATAACATGGACTTAGGTTTTACGTAGTATGTCCGTGATATCAATACATAGCTGGAAGAATCATGTTCCGTTTTAACTAGCTTGAAAAAGACTTTAAAATCCTACAGCCATTAATTAGACATTCAAGTGACTTCATTGCAATCTAAATATCCTACTAATCCAGAATGGTCCTGAAAAAAATGATGTTCAGACCTTGACTGTAGACAACAAGGTTGATGTTATATTGGCTTTTAGTGTAAAATAAACCCAGACGGAATTTGAACTGTAAAAATGGCCTCAGGGCTAGGAGGGTTAACAGTAGGAATCCATTTTAGAGTGGCCTGAAGCTGAGTTAAATATGCCTTTAACAGCCTGAATATATGTCAATATAACATCAGGACTTGTTTTTAGAGTTGCCTGAATAAGAGTAAAATATGCCTTTAACAGCCTGAAAACGATTTAAAATACAGCATCAATTAGACATTCAAGGCTTCAATTCTAAAATCCTACATCAGAATGGTCCTAAATTACCTGAGTGACCCAATGGATATGTAGTGTATAACCCAGAGTTTGAATGAACCTGGCTTAACAGTAGGAATCCATTTTAGAGTGGCCTGAAGCTGAGTTAAATATGCCTTTAACAGCCTGAAAAAGATTTAAAATACAGCATTAATTAGACATTCAAGGCTTCAATTCTAAAATCCTACATAAGAATGGTCCTAAATTACCTGAGTGACCCAATGGATATGTAGTGTATAACCCAGAGTTTGAATGAACCTGGCTTAACAGTAGGAATCCATTTTAGAGTGGCCTGAAGCTGAGTTAAATATGCCTTTAACAGCCTGAATATATGTCAATATAGCTTTACTTTTAAGCCCTTAATTTTAGAATCCTTCATCAGAATGCTCTGATATTACCTGAGAGACACACTGGATATGTGATGTCTCCCCCAGTCTTGGATTGAAGCTGGAATAACATCAGGACTTGTTTTTAGAGTTGCCTGAAAAAGAGTAAAATATGCCTTTAACAGCCTGAAAAAGATTTAAAATACAGCATTAATTAGACATTCAAGGCTTCAATTCTAAAATCCTACATAAGAATGGTCCTAAATTACCTGAGTGACCCAATGGATATGTAGTGTATAACCCAGAGTTTGAATGAACCTGGCTTAACAGTAGGAATCCATTTTAGAGTGGCCTGAAGCTGAGTTAAATATGCCTTTAACAGCCTGAATATATGTCAATATAGCTTTACTTTTAAGCCCTTAATTTTAGAATCCTTCATCAGAATGCTCTGATATTACCTGAGAGACACACTGGATATGTGATGTCTCCCCCAGTCTTGGATTGAAGCTGGAATAACATCAGGACTTGTTTTTAGAGTTGCCTGAAAAAGAGTAAAATATGCCTTTAACAGCCTGAAAAAGATTTAAAATACAGCATT
Source organism: Etheostoma nigrum (assembly GCA_029931835.1). NCBI lineage: Eukaryota > Metazoa > Chordata > Actinopteri > Perciformes > Percidae > Etheostoma > Etheostoma nigrum. The sequence goes on from JAQOOF010000170.1 coordinate 4,269, forward strand.
AATTAGACATTCAAGGCTTCAATTTTAAAATCCTACATCAGAATGGTCCTAAATTACCTGAGTGACCCAATGGATATGTAGTGTCTAACCCAGAGTTTGAATGAACCTGGCTTAACAGTAGGAATCCATTTTAGAGTGGCCTGAAGCTGAGTTAAATATGCCTTTAACAGCCTGAATATATGTCAATATAGCTTTACTTTTAAGCCTTTAATTTTAGAATCCTTCATCAGAATGCTCTGATATTACCTGAGAGACACACTGGATATGTGATGTCTCCCCCAGTCTTGGATTGAAGCTGGAATAACATCAGGACTTGTTTTTAGAGTTGCCTGAAAAAGAGTAAAATATGCCTTTAACAGCCTGAAAAAGATTTAAAATACAGCATTAATTAGACATTCAAGGCTTCAAATTTAAAATCCTACATCAGAATGGTCCTAAATTACCTGAGTGACCCAATGGATATGTAGTGTCTAACCCAGAGTTTGAATGAACCTGGCTTAACAGTAGGAATCCATTTTAGAGTGGCCTGAAGCTGAGTTAAATATGCCTTTAACAGCCTGAATATATGTCAATATAACATCAGGACTTGTTTTTAGAGTTGCCTGAATAAGAGTAAAATATGCCTTTAACAGCCTGAAAAAGATTTAAAATACAGCATTAATTTGACATTCAAGGCTTCAATTCTAAAATCCTACATCAGAATGGTCCTAAATTACCTGAGTGACCCAATGGATATGTAGTGTATAACCCAGAGTTTGAATGAACCTGGCTTAACAGTAGGAATCCATTTTAGAGTGGCCTGAAGCTGAGTTAAATATGCCTTTAACAGCCTGAAAAAGATTTAAAATACAGCATTAATTAGACATTCAAGGCTTCAATTTTAAAATCCTACATCAGAATGGTCCTAAATTACCTGAGTGACCCAATGGATATGTAGTGTCTAACCCAGAGTTTGAATGAACCTGGCTTAACAGTAGGAATCCATTTTAGAGTGGCCTGAAGCTGAGTTAAATATGCCTTTAACAGCCTGAATATATGTCAATATAGCTTTACTTTTAAGCCCTTAATTTTAGAATCCTTCATCAGAATGCTCTGATATTACCTGAGAGACACACTGGATATGTGCTGTCTCCCCCAGTCTTAGATTGAAGCTGGAATAACATCAGGACTTGTTTGCCTGAAAAAGAGTAAAATATGCCTTTAACAGCCTGAAAAAGATTTAAAATACAGCATTAATTAGACATTCAAGGCTTCAATTTTAAAATCCTACATCAGAATGGTCCTAAATTACCTGAGTGACCCAATGGATATGTAGTGTATAACCCAGAGTTTGAATGAACCTGGCTTAACAGTAGGAATCCATTTTAGAGTGGCCTGAAGCTGAGTTAAATATGCCTTTAACAGCCTGAATATATGTCAATATAGCTTTACTTTTAAGCCCTTAATTTTAGAATCCTTCATCAGAATGCTCTGATATTACCTGAGAGACACACTGGATATGTGATGTCTCCCCCAGTCTTGGATTGAAGCTGGAATAACATCAGGACTTGTTTTGAGTTGCCTGAAAAAGAGTAAAATATGCCTTTAACAGCCTGAAAAAGATTTAAAATATAGAATTAATTAGACATTCAAGGCTTCAATTTTAAAATCCTACATGAGAATGGTCCTAAATTACCTGAGTGACCCAATGGATTTGTAGTGTATAACCCAGAGTTTGAATGAACCTGGCTTAACAGTAGGAATCCATTTTAGAGTGGCCTGAAGCTGAGTTAAATATGCCTTTAACAGCCTGAATATATGTCAATATAGCTTTACTTTTAAGCCTTTAATTTTAGAATCCTTCCTCAGAATGCTATGATATTACCTGAGAGACACACTGGATATGTGATGTCTCCCCCAGTCTTGGATTGAAGCTGGAATAACATCGGGACTTGTTTTTAGAGTTGCCTGAAAAAGAGTAAAATATGCCTTTAACAGCCTGAAAAAGATTTAAAATACAGCATTAATTAGACATTCAAAGCTTCAAATTTAAAATCCTACATCAGAATGGTCCTAAATAACCAGGAGTGACCCAATGGATATGTAGTGTCTAACCCAGAGTTTGAATGAACCTGGCTTAACAGTAAGAATCCATTTTAGAGTGGCCTGAAGCTGAGTTAAATATGCCTTTAACAGCCTGAATATATGTCAATATAACATCAGGACTTGTTTTTAGAGTTGCCTGAATAAGAGTAAAATATGCCTTTAACAGCCTGAAAAAGATTTAAAATACAGCATTAATTAGACATTCAAGGCTTCAATTCTAAAATCCTACATCAGAATGGTCCTAAATTACCTGAGTGACCCAATGGATATGTAGTGTATAACCCAGAGTTTGAATGAACCTGGCTTAACAGTAGGAATCCATTTTAGAGTGGCCTGAAGCTGAGTTAAATATGCCTTTAACAGCCTGAAAAAGATTTAAAATACAGCATTAATTAGACATTCAAGGCTTCAAATCTAAAATCCTACATCAGAATGGTCCTAAATTACCTGAGTGACGAAATGGATATGTAGTGTCTAACCCAGAGTTTGAATGAACCTGGCTTAACAGTAGGAATCCATTTTAGAGTGGCCTGAAGCTGAGTTAAATATGCCTTTAACAGCCTGAATATATGTCAATATAACATCAGGACTTGTTTTTAGAGTTGCCTGAATAAGAGTAAAATATGCCTTTAACAGCCTGAAAAAGATTTAAAATACAGCATCAATTAGACATTCAAGGCTTCAATTTTAAAATCCTACATCAGAATGGTCCTAAATTACCTGAGTGACCCAATGGATATGTAGTGTACAACCCAGAGTTTGAATGAACCTGGCTTAACAGTAGGAATCCATTTTAGAGTGGCCTGAAGCTGAGTTAAATATGCCTTTAACAGCCTGAAAAAGATTTAAAATACAGCATTAATTAGACATTCAAGGCTTCAATTCTAAAATCCTACATAAGAATGGTCCTAAATTACCTGAGTGACCCAATGGATATGTAGTGTATAACCCAGAGTTTGAATGAACCTGGCTTAACATTAGGAATCCATTTTAGAGTGGCCTGAAGCTGAGTTAAATATGCCTTTAACAGCCTGAATATATGTCAATATAGCTTTACTTTTAAGCCCTTAATTTTAGAATCCTTCATCAGAATGCTCTGATATTACCTGAGAGACACACTGGATATGTGATGTCTCCCCCAGTCTTGGATTGAAGCTGGAATAATATCAGGACTTGTTTGCCTGAAAAAGAGTAAAATATGCCTTTAACAGCCTGAAAAAGATTTAAAATATAGAATTAATTAGACATTCAAGGCTTCAATTTTAAAATCCTACATGAGAATGGTCCTAAATTACCTGAGTGACCCAATGGATTTGTAGTGTATAACCCAGAGTTTGAATGAACCTGGCTTAACAGTAGGAATCCATTTTAGAGTGGCCTGAAGCTGAGTTGAATATGCCTTTAACAGCCTGAATATATGTCAATATAGCTTTACTTTTAAGCCTTTAATTTTAGAATCCTTCATCAGAATGCTCTGATATTACTTGAGAGACACACTGGATATGTGATGTCTCCCCCAGTCTTGGATTGAAGCTGAATCCATTTTAGAGTGGCCTGAAGCTGAGTTAAATATGCCTTTAACAGCCTGAATATATGTCAATATAGCTTTACTTTTAAGCCCTTAATTTTAGAATCCTTCATCAGAATGCTCTGATATTACCTGAGAGACACACTGGATATGTGATGTCTCCCCCAGTCTTGGATTGAAGCTGGAATAACATCGGGACTTGTTTTTAGAGTTGCCTGAAAAAGAGTAAAATATGCCTTTAACAGCCTGAAAAAGATTTAAAATACAGCATTAATTAGACATTCAAAGCTTCAAATTTAAAATCCTACATCAGAATGGTCCTAAATAACCAGGAGTGACCCAATGGATATGTAGTGTCTAACCCAGAGTTTGAATGAACCTGGCTTAACAGTAAGAATCAATTTTAGAGTGGCCTGAAGCTGAGTTAAATATGCCTTTAACAGCCTGAATATATGTCAATATAACATCAGGACTTGTTTTTAGAGTTGCCTGAATAAGAGTAAAATATGCCTTTAACAGCCTGAAAAAGATTTAAAATACAGCATCAATTAGACATTCAAGGCTTCAATTCTAAAATCCTACATCAGAATGGTCCTAAATTACCTGAGTGACCCAATGGATATGTAGTGTATAACCCAGAGTTTGAATGAACCTGGCTTAACAGTAGGAATCCATTTTAGAGTGGCCTGAAGCTGAGTTAAATATGCCTTTAACAGCCTGAAAAAGATTTAAAATACAGCATTAATTAGACATTCAAGGCTTCAAATCTAAAATCCTACATCAGAATGGTCCTAAATTACCTGAGTGACGAAATGGATATGTAGTGTCTAACCCAGAGTTTGAATGAACCTGGCTTAACAGTAGGAATCCATTTTAGAGTGGCCTGAAGCTGAGTTAAATATGCCTTTAACAGCCTGAATATATGTCAATATAACATCAGGACTTGTTTTTAGAGTTGCCTGAATAAGAGTAAAATATGCCTTTAACAGCCTGAAAAAGATTTAAAATACAGCATCAATTAGACATTCAAGGCTTCAATTCTAAAATCCTACATCAGAATGGTCCTAAATTACCTGAGTGACCCAATGGATATGTAGTGTATAACCCAGAGTTTGAATGAACCTGGCTTAACAGTAGGAATCCATTTTAGAGTGGCCTGAAGCTGAGTTAAATATGCCTTTAACAGCCTGAAAAAGATTTAAAATACAGCATTACTTAGACATTCAAGGCTTCAATTTTAAAATTCTACATCAGAATGTTCCTAAATTACCTGAGTGACGAAATGGATATGTAGTGTCTAACCCAGAGTTTGAATGAACCTGGCTTAACAGTAGGAATCCATTTTAGAGTGGCCTGAAGCTGAGTTAAATATGCCTTTAACAGCCTGAATATATGTCAATATAACATCAGGACTTGTTTTTAGAGTTGCCTGAATAAGAGTAAAATATGCCTTTAACAGCCTGAAAAAGATTTAAAATACAGCATTAATTAGACATTCAAGGCTTCAATTCTAAAATCCTACATAAGAATGGTCCTAAATTACCTGAGTGACCCAATGGATATGTAGTGTATAACCCAGAGTTTGAATGAACCTGGCTTAACAGTAGGAATCCATGTTAGAGTGGCCTGAAGCTGAGTTAAATATGCCTTTAACAGCCTGAATATATGTCAATATAGCTTTACTTTTAAGCCCTTAATTTAAGAATCCTTCATCAGAATGCTCTGATATTACCTGAGAGACACGTTGGATATGTGATGTCTCCCCCAGTCTTGGATTGAAGCTGGAATAACATCAGGACTTGTTTGCCTGAAAAAGAGTAAAATATGCCTTTAACAGCCTGAAAAAGATTTAAAATATAGAATTAATTAGACATTCAAGGCTTCAATTTTAAAATCCTACATGAGAATGGTCCTAAATTACCTGAGTGACCCAATGGATTTGTAGTGTATAACCCAGAGTTTGAATGAACCTGGCTTAACAGTAGGAATCCATTTTAGAGTGGCCTGAAGCTGAGTTGAATATGCCTTTAACAGCCTGAATATATGTCAATATAGCTTTACTTTTAAGCCTTTAATTTTAGAATCCTTCCTCAGAATGCTCTGATATTACCTGAGAGACACGTTGGATATGTGATGTATCCCCCAGTCTTGGATTGAAGCTGGAATAACATCAGGACTTGTTTTTAGAGTTGCCTGAAAAAGAGTAAAATATGCCTTTAACAGCCTGAAAAAGATTTAAAATACAGCATTAATTAGACATTCAAAGCTTCAAATTTAAAATCCTACATCAGAATGGTCCTAAATAACCAGGAATGACCCAATGGATATGTAGTGTCTAACCCAGAGTTTGAATGAACCTGGCTTAACAGTAAGAATCCATTTTAGAGTGGCCTGAAGCTGAGTTAAATATGCCTTTAACAGCCTGAATATATGTCAATATAACATCAGGACTTGTTTTTAGATTTGCCTGAATAAGAGTAAAATATGCCTTTAACAGCCTGAAAAAGATTTAAAATACAGCATTAATTAGACATTCAAGGCTTCAATTCTAAAATCCTACATCAGAATGGTCCTAAATTACCTGAGTGACCCAATGGATATGTAGTGTATAACCCAGAGTTTGAATGAACCTGGCTTAACAGTAGGAATCCATTTTAGAGTGGCCTGAAGCTGAGTTAAATATGCCTTTAACAGCCTGAAAAAGATTTAAAATACAGCATTAATTAGACATTCAAGGCTTCAAATCTAAAATCCTACATCAGAATGGTCCTAAATTACCTGAGTGACCCAATGGATATGTAGTGTCTAACCCAGAGTTTGAATAAACCTGGCTTAACAGTAGGAATCCATTTTAGAGTGGCCTGAAAAAGAGTTAAATATGCCTTTTACAGTCTGAATATATGTCAATATAGCTTTACTTTTAAGCCCTTAATTTTAGAATCTTTCATCAGAATGCTCTGATATTACCTGAGAGACACACTGGATATGTGCTGTCTCCCCCAGTCTTAGATTGAAGCTGGAATAACATCAGGACTTGTTTGCCTGAAAAAGAGTAAAATATGCCTTTAACAGCCTGAAAAAGATTTAAAATACAGCATTAATTAGACATTCAAGGCTTCAATTTTAAAATCCTACATCAGACTGGTCCTAAATTACCTGAGTGACCCAATGGATATGTAGTGTCTAACCCAGAGTTTGAATGAACCTGGCTTAACAGTAGGAATCCATTTTAGTGTGGCCTGAAGCTGAGTTAAATATGCCTTTAACAACCTGAATATATGTCAATATAGCTTTACTTTTCAGCCCTTAATTTTAGAATCCTTCATCAGAATCTCTGATATTATCTGAGAGACACACTGGATATGTGATGTCTCCCCCAGTCTTGGATTGAAGCTGGAATAACATCAGGACTTGTTTTTAGAGTGGCCTGAAAAAGAGTTAAATATGCCTTTAAAGGCATATTTAACTCAGCTTCAGGCCACTCTAAAATGGATTCCTACTGTTAAGCCAGGTTCATTCAAACTCTGGGTTATACACTACAAATCCATTGGGTCACTCAGGTAATTTATGACCATTCTGATGTAGGATTTTAAAATTGAAGCCTTGAATGTCTAATTAATGCTGTATTTTAAATCTTTTTCAGGCTGTTAAAGGCATATTTTACTCTTATTCAGGCAACTCTAAAAACAAGTCCTGATGTTATATTGACATATATTCAGGCTGTTAAAGGCATATTTAACTCAGCTTCAGGCCACTCTAAAATGGATTCCTACTGTTAAGCCAGGTTCATTCAAACTCTGGGTTAGACACTACATATCCATTTCGTCACTCAGGTAATTTAGGACCATTCTGATGTAGGATTTTAAAATTGAAGCCTTGAATGTCTAATTAATGCTGTATTTTAAATCTTTTTCAGGCTGTTAAAGGCATATTTTACTCTTATTCAGGCAACTCTAAAAACAAGTCCTGATGTTATATTGACATATATTCAGGCTGTAAAGGCATATTTAACTCAGCTTCAGGCCACTCTAAAATGGATTCCTACTGTTAAGCCAGGTTCATTCAAACTCTGGGTTAGACACTACATATCCATTTCGTCACTCAGGTAATTTAGGACCATTCTGATGTAGGATTTTAAAATTTAAGCCTTGAATGTCTAATTAATGCTGTATTTTAAATCTTTTTCAGGCTGTTAAAGGCATATTTTACTCTTTTTCAGGCAAACAAGTCCTGATGTTATTCCAACTTCAATCTAAGACTGGGGGAGACAGCACATATCCAGTGTGTCTCTCAGGTAATATCAGAGCATTCTGATGAAGGATTCTAAAATTAAGGGCTTAAAAGTAAAGCTATATTGACATATATTCACACTGTTAAGAAACTAATGTAATCCTGTTGAAATGACAGAAACAAGGTGAAAACATCACAAAAACATCAGAAGAGGCCGAAACGCACGTTTTTGGCATGGAGAAGTGTGTTTAACAGCTTCTATTAAGAAACTAATGTAATCCTGTTGAAATCACAGAAACAAGGTGAAAACATCACAAAAACATCAGAAGAGGCCGAAACGCACGTTTCTGGCATGGAGAAGTGTGTTTAACAGCTTCTATTAAGAAACTAATGTAATCCTGTTGAAATGAAAGAAACAAGGTTAAAACATCACAAAAACATGAGAAGAGGCCGAAACGCACGTTTCTGGCATGGAGAAGTGTGTTTAACAGCTTCTATTAAGAAACTGATGTAAACCTGTTGTGATGACAGAAACAAGGTTAAAACATCACAAAAACATCAGAAGAGGCCGAAACGCACGTTTCTGGCATGGAGAAGTGTGTTTAGCAGCTTTTATTAAGAAACTAATGTAATCCTGTTGAAATGACAGAAACAAGGTTAAAACATCACAAAAACATCAGAAGAGGCCGAAACGCACGTTTCTGGCATGGAGAAGTGTGTTTAACAGCTTCTATTAAGAAACTAATGTAATCCTTTTGAAATGACAGAAACAAGGTTAAAACATCACAAAAACATCAGAAGAGGCCGAAACGCACGTTTCTGGCATGGAGAAGTGTGTTTAACAGCTTCTATTAAGAAACTAATGTAAACCTGTTGAAATGACAGAAACAAGGTTAAAACATCACAAAACATCAGAAGTGGCCGAAACGCACGTTTCTGGCATGAAGAAGTGTGTTTAACAGCTTATATTAAGAAACTAATGTAATCCTGTTAAAATGACAGAAACAAGGTGAAAACATCACAAAAACATCAGAAGAGGCCAAAACGCCCGTTTCTTGCATGGAGAAGTGTGTTTAACAGCTTCTATTAAGAAACTAATGTAATCCTGTTGAAATCACAGAAACAAGGTGAAAACATCACAAAAACATCAGAAGAGGCCGAAACGCACGTTTCTGGCATGGAGAAGTGTGTTTAGCAGCTTTTATTAAGAAACTAATGTAATCTTGTTGAAATGACAGAAACAAGGTGAAAACATCACGAAAACATCAGAAGAGGCCGATACGCACGTTTCTGGCATGGAGAAGTGTGTTTAACAGCTTCTATTAAGAAACTAATGTAAACCTGTTGTAATGACAGAAAAAAGGTTAAAACATCACAAAAACATCAGAAGAGGCCGAAACGCACGTTTCTGGCATGGAGAAGTGTGTTTAGCAGCTTTTATTAAGAAACTAATGTAATCCTGTTGAAATGACAGAAACAAGGTTAAGACATCACAAAAACATCAGAAGAGTCCGAAACGCACGTTTCTAGCATGGAGAAGTGTGTTTAACAGCTTCTATTAAGAAACTAATGTAATCCTGTTGAAATGACAGAAACAAGGTTAAAACATCACAAAAACATCAGAAGAGGCCGAAACGCACGTTTCTGGCATGGAGAAGTGTGTTTAACAGCTTCTATTAAGAAACTAATGTAATCCTGTTGAAATGACAGAAACAAGGTGAAAACATCACAAAAACATCAATAGAGGCCGAAACGCACGTTTTTGGCATGGAGAAGTGTGTTTAACAGCTTCTATTAAGAAACTAATGTAATCCTGTTGAAATCACAGAAACAAGGTGAAAACATCACAAAAACATAAGAAGAGGCCGAATCGCACGTTTCTGGCATGGTGAAGTGTGTTTAACAGCTTCTATTAAGAAACTAATGTAATCCTGTTGAAATGAAAGAAACAAGGTTAAAACATCACAAAAACATCAGAAGAGGCCGAAACGCACGTTTCTGGCATGGTGAAGTGTGTTTAACAGCTTCTATTAAGTAACTAATGTAATCTTGTTGAAATGACAGAAACAAGGTGAAAACATCACAAAAACATCAGAAGAGGCCGAAACGCACGTTTCTGGCATGGAGAAGTGTGTTTAACAGCTTCTATTAAGAAACTAATGTAATCTTGTTGAAATGACAGAAACAAGGTGAAAACATCACGAAAACATCAGAAGAGGCCGAAACGCACGTTTCTAGCATGGAGAAGTGTGTTTAACAGCTTCTATTAAGAAACTAATGTAATCCTGTTGTAATGACAGAAAAGAGGTTAAAACATCACAAAAACATCAGAAGAGGCCGAACAGCACGTTTCTGGCATGGAGAAGTGTGTTTAACAGCTTCTATTAAGAAACTAATGTAATCCTGTTGAAATCACAGAAACAAGGTGAAAACATCACAAAAACATAAGAAGAGGCCGAATCGCACGTTTCTGGCATGGTGAAGTGTGTTTAACAGCTTCTATTAAGAAACTAATGTAATCCTGTTGAAATCACAGAAACAAGGTGAAAACATCACAAAAACATCAGAAGAGGCCGAAACGCACGTTTCTGGCATGGAGAAGTGTGTTTAGCAGCTTTTATTAAGAAACTAATGTAATCCTGTTGAAATGACAGAAACAAGGTTAAAACATCACAAAAACATCAGAAGAGGCCGAAACGCACGTTTCTGGCATGGAGAAGTGTGTTTAACAGCTTCTATTAAGAAACTAATGTAATACTTTTGAAATGACAGAAACAAGGTTAAAACATCACAAAAACATCAGAAGAGGCCGAAACGCACGTTTCTGGCATGGAGAAGTGTGTTTAACAGCTTCTATTAAGAAACTAATGTAAACCTGTTGAAATGACAGAAACAAGGTTAAAACATCACAAAACATCAGAAGTGGCCAAAACGCACGTTTCTGGCATGAAGAAGTGTGTTTAACAGCTTCTATTAAGAAACTAATGTAATCCTGTTGAAATCACAGAAACAAGGTGAAAACATCACAAAAACATCAGAAGAGGCCGAAACGCACGTTTCTGGCATGGAGAAGTGTGTTTAGCAGCTTTTATTAAGAAACTAATGTAATCTTGTTGAAATGACAGAAACAAGGTGAAAACATCACGAAAACATCAGAAGAGGCCGATACGCACGTTTCTGGCATGGAGAAGTGTGTTTAACAGCTTCTATTAAGAAACTAATGTAAACCTGTTGTAATGACAGAAACAAGGTTAAAACATCACAAAAACATCAGAAGAGGCCGAAACGCACGTTTCTGGCATGGAGAAGTGTGTTTAGCAGCTTTTATTAAGAAACTAATGTAATCCTGTTGAAATGACAGAAACAAGGTTAAAACATCACAAAAACATCAGAAGAGGCCGAAACGCACGTTTCTAGCATGGAGAAGTGTGTTTAACAGCTTCTATTAAGAAACTAATGTAATCCTGTTGAAATGACAGAAACAAGGTTAAAACATCACAAAAACATCAGAAGAGGCCGAAACGCACGTTTCTGGCATGGAGAAGTGTGTTTAACAGCTTCTATTAAGAAACTAATGTAATCCTGTTGAAATGACAGAAACAAGGTGAAAACATCACAAAAACATCAATAGAGGCCGAAACGCACGTTTTTGGCATGGAAAAGTGTGTTTAACAGCTTCTATTAAGAAACTAATGTAATCCTGTTGAAATCACAGAAACAAGGTGAAAACATCACAAAAACCTCAGAAGAGGCCGAAACGCACGTTTCTGGCATGGAGAAGTGTGTTTAACAGCTTCTATTAAGAAACTAATGTAATCCTGTTGAAATCACAGAAACAAGGTGAAAACATCACAAAAACATCAGAAGAGGCCGAAACGCACGTTTCTGGCATGGAGAAGTATGTTTAACAGCTTCTATTAAGAAACTAATGTAATCTTGTTGAAATGACAGAAACAAGGTGAAAACATCACAAAAACATCAGAAGAGGCCGAAACGCACGTTTCTGGCATGGAGAAGTGTGTTTAACAGCTTCTATTAAGAAACTAATGTAATCCTGTTGAAATGACAGAAACAAGGTGAAAACATCACAAAAACATCAGAAGAGGCCGAAACGCACGTTTTTGGCATGGAGAAGTGTGTTTAACAGCTTCTATTAAGAAACTAATGTAATCCTGTTGAAATCACAGAAACAAGGTGAAAACATCACAAAAACATCAGAAGAGGCCGAAACGCACGTTTCTGGCATGGAGAAGTGTGTTTAACAGCTTCTATTAAGAAACTAATGTAATCCTGTTGTAATGACAGAAAAGAGGTTAAAACATCACAAAAACATCAGAAGAGGCCGAAACGCACGTTTCTGGCATGGAGAAGTGTGTTTAACAGCTTCTATTAAGAAACTAATGTAATCCTGTTGAAATCACAGAAACAAGGTGAAAACATCACAAAAACATCAGAAGAGGCCGAATCGCACGTTTCTGGCATGGTGAAGTGTGTTTAACAGCTTCTATTAAGAAACTAATGTAATCCTGTTGAAATCACAGAAACAAGGTTAAAACATCACGAAAACATCAGAAGAGGCCGAAACGCACGTGTCTAGCATGTAGAAGTGTGTTTAACAGCTTCTATTAAGAAACTAATGTAATCCTGTTGTAATGACAGAAAAGAGGTTAAAACATCACAAAAACATCAGAAGAGGCCGAAACGCACGTTTTTGGCATGGAGAAGTGTGTTTAACAGCTTCTATTAAGAAACTAATGTAATCCTGTTGAAATCACAGAAACAAGGTGAAAACATCACAAAAACATCAGAAGAGGCCGAATCGCACGTTTCTGGCATGGTGAAGTGTGTTTAACAGCTTCTATTAAGAAACTAATGTAATCTTGTTGAAATGACAGAAACAAGGTGAAAACATCACGAAAACATCAGAAGAGGCCGAAACGCACGTTTCTAGCATGTAGAAGTGTGTTTAACAGCTTCTATTAAGAAACTAATGTAATCCTGTTGTAATGACAGAAAAGAGGTTAAAACATCACAAAAACATCAGAAGAGGCCGAAACGCACGTTTCTAGCATGGAGAAGTGTGTTTAACAGCTTCTATTAAGAAACTAATGTAATCCTGTTAAAATGACAGAAACAAGGTGAAAACATCACAAAAACATCAGAAGAGGCCAAAACGCCCGTTTCTTGCATGGAGAAGTTAGTTAACAGCTTCTATTAAGAAACTAATCTAATCCGGTTGAAATCACAGAAACAAGGTGAAAACATCACAAAAACATCAGAAGAGGCCGAAACGCACGTTTCTGCCATGGAGAAGTGTGTTTAGCAGCTTTTATTAAGAAACTAATGTAATCCTGTTGAAATGACAGAAACAAGGTTAAAACATCACGAAAACATCAGAAGAGGCCGAAACGCACGTTTCTGGCATGGAGAAGTGTGTTTAACAGCTTCTATTAAGAAACTAATGTAATCCTGTTGAAATGACAGAAACAAGGTGAAAACATCACAAAAACATCAGAAGAGGCCGAAACGCACGTTTTTGGCATGGAGAAGTGTGTTTAACAGCTTCTATTAAGAAACTAATGTAATCCTGTTGAAATCACAGAAACAAGGTGAAAACATCACAAAAACATCAGAAGAGGCCGAATCGCACGTTTCTGGCATGGTGAAGTGTGTTTAACAGCTTCTATTAAGAAACTAATGTAATCCTGTTGAAATCACAGAAACAAGGTTAAAACATCACGAAAACATCAGAAGAGGCCGAAACGCACGTTTCTAGCATGTAGAAGTGTGTTTAACAGCTTCTATTAAGAAACTAATGTAATCCTGTTGTAATGACAGAAAAGAGGTTAAAACATCACAAAAACATCAGAAGAGGCCGAAACGCACGTTTTTGGCATGGAGAAGTGTGTTTAACAGCTTCTATTAAGAAACTAATGTAATCCTGTTGAAATCACAGAAACAAGGTGAAAACATCACAAAAACATCAGAAGAGGCCGAATCGCACGTTTCTGGCAGGGTGAAGTGTGTTTAACAGCTTCTATTAAGAAACTAATGTAATCTTGTTGAAATGACAGAAACAAGGTGAAAACATCACGAAAACATCAGAAGAGGCCGAAACGCACGTTTCTAGCATGTAGAAGTGTGTTTAACAGCTTCTATTAAGAAACTAATGTAATCCTGTTGTAATGACAGAAAAGAGGTTAAAACATCACAAAAACATCAGAAGAGGCCGAAACGCACGTTTCTAGCATGGAGAAGTGTGTTTAACAGCTTCTATTAAGAAACTAATGTAATCCTGTTAAAATGACAGAAACAAGGTGAAAACATCACAAAAACATCAGAAGAGGCCAAAACGCCCGTTTCTTGCATGGAGAAGTGTGTTTAACAGCTTCTATTAAGAAACTAATCTAATCCGGTTGAAATCACAGAAACAAGGTGAAAACATCACAAAAACATCAGAAGAGGCCGAAACGCACGTTTCTGCCATGGAGAAGTGTGTTTAGCAGCTTTTATTAAGAAACTAATGTAATCCTGTTGAAATGACAGAAACAAGGTTAAAACATCACAAAAACATCAGAAGAGGCCGAAACGCACGTTTCTGGAATGGAAAAGTGTGTTTAACAGCTTCTATTAAGAAACTAATGTAATCCTGTTGAAATCACAGAAACAAGGTTAAAACATCACAAAAACATCAGAAGAGGCCGAAACGCACGTTTCTGGCATGGAGAAGTGTGTTTAACAGCTTCTATTAAGAAACTAATGTAATCCTTTTGAAATGACAGAAACAAGGTTAAAACATCACAAAAATATCAGAAGAGGCCGAAACGCACGTTTCTGGCATGGTGAAGTGTGTTTAACAGCTTCTATTAAGAAACTAATGTAAACCTGTTGTAATGACAGAAAAGAGGTTAAAACATCACAAAAACATCAGAAGAGGCCGAAACGCACGTTTCTAGCATGGAGAAGTGTGTTTAACAACTTCTATTAAGAAACTAAAGTAATCCTGTTGAAATGACAGAAACAAGGTTAAAACATCACAAAAACATCAGAAGAGGCCGAAACGCACGTTTCTGGCATGAAGAAGTGTGTTTAACAGCTTCTATTAAGAAACTAATGTAATCCTGTTGAAATGACAGAAACAAGGTGAAAACATCACAAAAACATCAATAGAGGCCGAAACGCACGTTTTTGGCATGGAGAAGTGTGTTTAACAGCTTCTATTAAGAAACTAATGTAATCCTGTTGAAATCACAGAAACAAGGTGAAAACATCACAAAAACATCAGAAGAGGCCGAATCGCACATTTCTGGCATGGTGAAGTGTGTTTAACAGCTTCTATTAAGAAACTAATGTAATCCTGTTGAAATCACAGAAACAAGGTGAAAACATCACAAAAACATCAGAAGAGGCCGAATCGCACGTTTCTGGCATGGTGAAGTGTGTTTAACAGCTTCTATTAAGAAACTAATGTAATCCTGTTGAAATCACAGAAACAAGGTGAAAACATCACAAAAACATCAGAAGAGGCCGAAACGGACGTTTCTGGCATGGAGAAGTGTGTTTAACAGCTTCTATTAAGAAACTAATGTAAACCTGTTGAAATGACAGAAACAAGGTTAAAACATCACAAAAACATCAGAAGAGGCCGAAACGCACGTTTCTGGCATGTAGAAGTGTGTTTAGCAGCTTTTATGAAGAAACTAATGTAATCCTGTTGAAATGACAGAAACAAGGTTAAAACATCACAAAAACATCAGAAGAGGCCGAAACGCACGTTTCTGGAATGGAAAAGTGTGTTTAACAGCTTCTATTAAGAAACTAATGTAATCCTGTTGAAATCACAGAAACAAGGTTAAAACATCACAAAAACATCAGAAGAGGCCGAAACGCACGTTTCTGGCATGGAGAAGTGTGTTTAACAGCTTCTATTAAGAAACTAATGTAATCCTGTTGAAATGACAGAAACAAGGTTAAAACATCACAAAAACATCAGAAGAGGCCGAAACGCACGTTTCTGGAATGGAAAAGTGTGTTTAACAGCTTCTATTAAGAAACTAATGTAATCCTGTTGAAATCACAGAAACAAGGTTAAAACATCACAAAAACATCAGAAGAGGCCGAAACGCACGTTTCTGGCATGGAGAAGTGTGTTTAACAGCTTCTATTAAGAAACTAATGTAATCCTTTTGAAATGACAGAAACAAGGTTAAAACATCACAAAAACATCAGAAGAGGCCGAAACGCACGTTTCTGGCATGGAGAAGTGTGTTTAACAGCTTCTATTAAGAAACTAATGTAAACCTGTTGAAATGACAGAAACAAGGTGAAAACATCACAAAAACATCAATAGAGGCCGAAACGCACGTTTTTGGCATGGAGAAGTGTGTATAACAGCTTCTATTAAGAAACTAATGTAATCCTGTTGAAATCACAGAAACAAGGTGAAAACATCACGAAAACATCAGAAGAGGCCGAAACGCACGTTTCTAGCATGTAGAAGTGTGTTTAACAGCTTCTATTAAGAAACTAATGTAATCCTGTTGTAATGACAGAAAAGAGGTTAAAACATCACAAAAACATCAGAAGAGGCCGAAACGCACGTTTTTGGCATGGAGAAGTGTGTTTAACAGCTTCTATTAAGAAACTAATGTAATCCTGTTGAAATCACAGAAACAAGGTGAAAACATCACAAAAACATCAGAAGAGGCCGAATCGCACGTTTCTGGCATGGTGAAGTGTGTTTAACAGCTTCTATTAAGAAACTAATGTAATCTTGTTGAAATGACAGAAACAAGGTGAAAACATCACGAAAACATCAGAAGAGGCCGAAACGCACGTTTCTAGCATGTAGAAGTGTGTTTAACAGCTTCTATTAAGAAACTAATGTAATCCTGTTGTAATGACAGAAAAGAGGTTAAAACATCACAAAAACATCAGAAGAGGCCGAAACGCACGTTTCTAGCATGGAGAAGTGTGTTTAACAGCTTCTATTAAGAAACTAATGTAATCCTGTTAAAATGACAGAAACAAGGTGAAAACATCACAAAAACATCAGAAGAGGCCAAAACGCCCGTTTCTTGCATGGAGAAGTGTGTTTAACAGCTTCTATTAAGAAACTAATCTAATCCGGTTGAAATCACAGAAACAAGGTGAAAACATCACAAAAACATCAGAAGAGGCCGAAACGCACGTTTCTGCCATGGAGAAGTGTGTTTAACAGCTTCTATTAAGAAACTAATGTAATCCTGTTGAAATGAAAGAAACAAGGTTAAAACATCACAAAAACATCAGAAGAGGCCGAAACGCACGTTTCTGGCATGGAGAAGTGTGTTTAACAGCTTCTATTAAGAAACTAATGTAATCCTGTTGAAATGAAAGAAACAAGGTTAAAACATCACAAAAACATCAGAAGAGGCCGAATCGCACGTTTCTGGCATGGTGAAGTGTGTTTAACAGCTTCTATTAAGAAACTAATGTAATCCTTTTGAAATGACAGAAACAAGGTGAAAACATCACAAAAACATCAGAAGAGCCGAAACGCACGTTTCTGGCATGTAGAAGTGTGTTTAGCAGCTTTTATGAAGAAACTAATGTAATCCTGTTGAAATGACAGAAACAAGGTTAAAACATCACAAAAACATCAGAAGAGGCCGAAACGCACGTTTCTGGAATGGAAAAGTGTGTTTAACAGCTTCTATTAAGAAACTAATGTAATCCTGTTGAAATCACAGAAACAAGGTTAAAACATCACAAAAACATCAGAAGAGGCCGAAACGCACGTTTCTGGCATGGAGAAGTGTGTTTAACAGCTTCTATTAAGAAACTAATGTAATCCTGTTGAAATGACAGAAACAAGGTTAAAACATCACAAAAACATCAGAAGAGGCCGAAACGCACGTTTCTGGAATGGAAAAGTGTGTTTAACAGCTTCTATTAAGAAACTAATGTAATCCTGTTGAAATCACAGAAACAAGGTTAAAACATCACAAAAACATCAGAAGAGGCCGAAACGCACGTTTCTGGCATGGAGAAGTGTGTTTAACAGCTTCTATTAAGAAACTAATGTAATCCTTTTGAAATGACAGAAACAAGGTTAAAACATCACAAAAACATCAGAAGAGGCCGAAACGCACGTTTCTGGCATGGAGAAGTGTGTTTAACAGCTTCTATTAAGAAACTAATGTAAACCTGTTGAAATGACAGAAACAAGGTGAAAACATCACAAAAACATCAATAGAGGCCGAAACGCACGTTTTTGGCATGGAGAAGTGTGTATAACAGCTTCTATTAAGAAACTAATGTAATCCTGTTGAAATCACAGAAACAAGGTGAAAACATCACGAAAACATCAGAAGAGGCCGAAACGCACGTTTCTAGCATGTAGAAGTGTGTTTAACAGCTTCTATTAAGAAACTAATGTAATCCTGTTGTAATGACAGAAAAGAGGTTAAAACATCACAAAAACATCAGAAGAGGCCGAAACGCACGTTTTTGGCATGGAGAAGTGTGTTTAACAGCTTCTATTAAGAAACTAATGTAATCCTGTTGAAATCACAGAAACAAGGTGAAAACATCACAAAAACATCAGAAGAGGCCGAATCGCACGTTTCTGGCATGGTGAAGTGTGTTTAACAGCTTCTATTAAGAAACTAATGTAATCTTGTTGAAATGACAGAAACAAGGTGAAAACATCACGAAAACATCAGAAGAGGCCGAAACGCACGTTTCTAGCATGTAGAAGTGTGTTTAACAGCTTCTATTAAGAAACTAATGTAATCCTGTTGTAATGACAGAAAAGAGGTTAAAACATCACAAAAACATCAGAAGAGGCCGAAACGCACGTTTCTAGCATGGAGAAGTGTGTTTAACAGCTTCTATTAAGAAACTAATGTAATCCTGTTAAAATGACAGAAACAAGGTGAAAACATCACAAAAACATCAGAAGAGGCCAAAACGCCCGTTTCTTGCATGGAGAAGTGTGTTTAACAGCTTCTATTAAGAAACTAATCTAATCCGGTTGAAATCACAGAAACAAGGTGAAAACATCACAAAAACATCAGAAGAGGCCGAAACGCACGTTTCTGCCATGGAGAAGTGTGTTTAACAGCTTCTATTAAGAAACTAATGTAATCCTGTTGAAATGAAAGAAACAAGGTTAAAACATCACAAAAACATCAGAAGAGGCCGAAACGCACGTTTCTGGCATGGAGAAGTGTGTTTAACAGCTTCTATTAAGAAACTAATGTAATCCTGTTGAAATGAAAGAAACAAGGTTAAAACATCACAAAAACATCAGAAGAGGCCGAATCGCACGTTTCTGGCATGGTGAAGTGTGTTTAACAGCTTCTATTAAGAAACTAATGTAATCCTTTTGAAATGACAGAAACAAGGTGAAAACATCACAAAAACATCAGAAGAGCCGAAACGCACGTTTCTGGCATGTAGAAGTGTGTTTAGCAGCTTTTATTAAGAAACTAATGTAATCCTGTTGAAATGACAGAAACAAGGTTAAAACATCACAAAAACATCAGAAGAGGCCGAAACGCACGTTTCTGGCATGGAGAAGTGTGTTTAACAGCTTCTATTAAGAAACTAATGTAATCCTTTTGAAATGACAGAAACAAGGTGAAAACATCACAAAAACATCAGAAGAGGCCGAAACGCACGTTTCTGGCATGGAGAAGTGTGTTTAACAGCTTCTATTAAGAAACTAATGTAAACCTGTTGTAATGACAGAAAAGAGGTTAAAACATCACAAAAACATCAGAAGAGGCCGAAACGCACGTTTCTAGCATGGTGAAGTGTGTTTAACAGCTTCTATTAAGAAACTAATGTAATCTTGTTGAAATGACAGAAACAAGGTGAAAACATCACGAAAACATCAGAAGAGGCCGAAACGCACGTTTCTAGCATGGAGAAGTGTGTTTAACAGCTTCTATTAAGAAACTAATGTAAACCTGTTGTAATGACAGAAAAGAGGTTAAAACATCACAAAAACATCAGAAGAGGCCGAAACGCATGTTTCTAGCATGGAGAAGTGTGTTTAACAGCTTCTATTAAGAAACTAATGTAATCCCGTTGAAATGACAGAAACAAGGTGAAAACATCACAAAAACATCAGAAGAGGCCGAAACGCCCGTTTCTTGCATGGAGAAGTGTGTTTAACAGCTTCTATTAAGAAACTAATGTAATCCGGTTGAAATCACAGAAACAAGGTTAAAACATCACAAAAACATCAGAAGAGGCCGAATCGCACGTTTCTGGCATGGTGAAGTGTGTTTAACAGCTTCTATTAAGAAACTAATGTAATCTTGTTGAAATGACAGAAACAAGGTGAAAACATCACGAAAACATCAGAAGAGGCCGAAACGCACGTTTCTAGCATGTAGAAGTGTGTTTAACAGCTTCTATTAAGAAACTAATGTAAACCTGTTGTAATGACAGAAAAGAGGTTAAAACATCACAAAAACATCAGAAGAGGCCGAAACGCACGTTTCTAGCATGGAGAAGTGTGTTTAACAGCTTCTATTAAGAAACTAATGTAATCCTGTTAAAATGACAGAAACAAGGTGAAAACATCACAAAAACATCAGAAGAGGCCAAAACGCCCGTTTCTTGCATGGAGAAGTGTGTTTAACAGCTTCTATTAAGAAACTAATGTAATCCGGTTGAAATCACAGAAACAAGGTGAAAACATCACAAAAACATCAGAAGAGGCCGAAACGCACGTTTCTGCCATGGAGAAGTGTGTTTAGCAGCTTTTATTAAGAAACTAATGTAATCCTGTTGAAATGACAGAAACAAGGTTAAAACATCACAAAAACATCAGAAGAGGCCGAAACGCACGTTTCTGGCATGGAAAAGTGTGTTTAACAGCTTCTATTAAGAAACTAATGTAATCCTGTTGAAATGACAGAAACAAGGTGAAAACATCACAAAAACATCAGATAGAGGCCGAAACGCACGTTTCTGGCATGGAGAAGTGTGTTTAACAGCTTCTATTAAGAAACTAATGTAATCCTGTTGAAATCACAGAAACAAGGTGAAAACATCACAAAAACATCAGAAGAGGCCGAATCGCACGTTTCTGGCATGGAGAAGTGTGTTTAACAGCTTCTATTAAGAAACTAATGTAAACCTGTTGAAATGACAGAAACAAGGTTAAAACATCACAAAAACATCAGAAGAGGCCGAAACGCACGTTTCTGGCATGGAGAAGTGTGTTTAACAGCTTCTATTAAGAAACTAATGTAAACCTGTTGAAATGACAGAAACAAGGTTAAAACATCACAAAAACATCAGAAGAGGCCGAAACGCACGTTTCTGGCATGGAGAAGTGTGTTTAGCAGCTTTTATTAAGAAACTAATGTAATCCTGTTGAAATGACAGAAACAAGGTTAAAACATCACAAAAACATCAGAAGAGGCCGAAACGCACGTTTCTGGCATGGAAAAGTGTGTTTAACAGCTTCTATTAAGAAACTAATGTAATCCTGTTGAAATGACAGAAACAAGGTGAAAACATCACAAAAACATCAGATAGAGGCCGAAACGCACGTTTCTGGCATGGAGAAGTGTGTTTAACAGCTTCTATTAAGAAACTAATGTAATCCTGTTGAAATGACAGAAACAAGGTGAAAACATCACAAAAACATCAGAAGAGGCCGAAACGCACGTTTCTGGCATGGAGAAGTGTGTTTAACAGCTTCTATTAAGAAACTAATGTAATCCTGTTGAAATGACAGAAACAAGGTTAAAACATCACAAAAACATCAGAAGAGGCCGAAACGCACGTTTCTGGCATGGAGAAGTGTGTTTAACAGCTTCTATTAAGAAACTAATGTAATCCTGTTGAAATGACAGAAACAAGGTTAAAACATCACAAAAACATCAGAAGAGGCCGAAACGCACGTTTCTGGCATGTAGAAGTGTGTTTAGCAGCTTTTATTAAGAAACTAATGTAATCCTGTTGAAATGACAGAAACAAGGTTAAAACATCACAAAAACATCAGAAGAGGCCGAAACGCACGTTTCTGGCATGGAGAAGTGTGTTTAACAGCTTCTATTAAGAAACTAATGTAATCCTGTTGAAATGACAGAAACAAGGTGAAAACATCACAAAAACATCAGAAGAGGCCGAAACGCACGTTTCTGGCATGGAGAAGTGTGTTTAACAGCTTCTATTAAGAAACTAATGTAATCCTGTTGAAATGACAGAAACAAGGTTAAAACATCACAAAAACATCAGAAGAGGCCGAAACGCACGTTTCTGGCATGGTGAAGTGTGTTTAACAGCTTCTATTAAGAAACTAATGTAATCCTGTTGAAATGACAGAAACAAGGTGAAAACATCACAAAAACATCAGAAGAGGCCGAAACGCACGTTTCTGGCATGGAGAAGTGTGTTTAACAGCTTCTATTAAGAAACTAATGTAATCCTGTTGAAATGACAGAAACAAGGTGAAAACATCACAAAAACATCAGAAGAGGCCGAAACGCACGTTTCTGGCATGGAGAAGTGTGTTTAACAGCTTCTATTAAGAAACTAATGTAATCCTGTTGAAATCACAGAAACAAGGTGAAAACATCACAAAAACATCAGAAGAGGCCGAAACGCACGTTTCTGGCATGGAGAAGTGTGTTTAACAGCTTCTATTAAGAAACTAATGTAATCCTGTTGAAATCACAGAAACAAGGTTAAAACATCACAAAAACATCAGAAGAGGCCGAAACGCACGTTTCTGGCATGGAGAAGTGTGTTTAACAGCTTCTATTAAGAAACTAATGTAATCCTGTTGAAATGACAGAAACAAGGTGAAAACATCACAAAAACATCAGAAGAGGCCGAAACGCACGTTTCTGGCATGGAGAAGTGTGTTTAACAGCTTCTATTAAGAAACTAATGTAATCCTGTTGAAATGACAGAAACAAGGTTAAAACATCACAAAAACATCAGAAGAGGCCGAAACGCACGTTTCTGGCATGGAGAAGTGTGTTTAACAGCTTCTATTAAGAAACTAATGTAATCCTGTTGAAATGACAGAAACAAGGTGAAAACATCACGAAAACATCAGAAGAGGCCGAAACGCACGTTTCTGGCATGGAGAAGTGTGTTTAACAGCTTCTATTAAGAAACTAATGTAATCCTGTTGTAATGACAGAAACAAGGTGAAAACATCACAAAAACATCAGAAGAGGCCGAAACGCACGTTTCTGGCATGGAGAAGTGTGTTTAACAGCTTCTATTAAGAAACTAATGTAATCCTGTTGAAATGACAGAAACAAGGTGAAAACATCACAAAAACATCAGAAGAGGCCGAAACGCACGTTTCTGGCATGGAGAAGTGTGTTTAACAGCTTCTATTAAGAAACTAATGTAATCCTGTTGAAATGACAGAAACAAGGTTAAAACATCACAAAAACATCAGAAGAGGCCGAAACGCACGTTTCTAGCATGGAGAAGTGTGTTTAACAGCTTCTATTAAGAAACTAATGTAATCCTGTTGAAATGACAGAAACAAGGTTAAAACATCACAAAAACATCAGAAGAGGCCGAAACGCACGTTTCTAGCATGGAGAAGTGTGTTTAACAGCTTCTATTAAGAAACTAATGTAATCCTGTTGAAATGACAGAAACAAGGTGAAAACATCACAAAAACATCAGAAGAGGCCGAAACGCACGTTTCTGGCATGGAGAAGTGTGTTTAGCAGCTTTTATTAAGAAACTAATGTAATCCTGTTGAAATGACAGAAACAAGGTTAAAACATCACAAAAACATCAGAAGAGGCCGAAACGCACGTTTCTGGCATGGAGAAGTGTGTTTAACAGCTTCTATTAAGAAACTAATGTAATCCTGTTGAAATGACAGAAACAAGGTTAAAACATCACAAAAACATCAGAAGAGGCCGAAACGCACGTTTCTGGCATGGAGAAGTGTGTTTAACAGCTTCTATTAAGAAACTAATGTAATCCTTTTGAAATGACAGAAACAAGGTTAAAACATCACAAAAACATCAGAAGAGGCCGAAACGCACGTTTCTGGCATGGAGAAGTGTGTTTAACAGCTTCTATTAAGAAACTAATGTAAACCTGTTGTAATGACAGAAACAGAGGTTAAAACATCACAAAAACATCAGAAGAGGCCGAAACGCACGTTTCTAGCATGGAGAAGTGTGTTTAACAGCTTCTATTAAGAAACTAATGTAATCCTGTTGAAATGACAGAAACAAGGTTAAAACATCACAAAAACATCAGAAGAGGCCGAAACGCACGTTTCTGGCATGGAGAAGTGTGTTTAACAGCTTCTATTAAGAAACTAATGTAATCCTGTTGAAATGACAGAAACAAGGTGAAAACATCACAAAAACATCAGAAGAGGCCGAAACGCACGTTTTTGGCATGGAGAAGTGTGTTTAACAGCTTCTATTAAGAAACTAATGTAATCCTGTTGAAATCACAGAAACAAGGTGAAAACATCACAAAAACATCAGAAGAGGCCGAATCGCACATTTCTGGCATGGTGAAGTGTGTTTAACAGCTTCTATTAAGAAACTAATGTAATCCTGTTGAAATCACAGAAACAAGGTGAAAACATCACAAAAACATCAGAAGAGGCCGAAACGGACGTTTCTGGCATGGAGAAGTGTGTTTAACAGCTTCTATTAAGAAACTAATGTAAACCTGTTGAAATGACAGAAACATCACAAAAACATCAGAAGAGGCCGAAACGCACGTTTCTGGCATGTAGAAGTGTGTTTAGCAGCTTTTATGAAGAAACTAATGTAATCCTGTTGAAATGACAGAAACAAGGTTAAAACATCACAAAAACATCAGAAGAGGCCGAAACGCACGTTTCTGGAATGGAAAAGTGTGTTTAACAGCTTCTATTAAGAAACTAATGTAATCCTGTTGAAATCACAGAAACAAGGTTAAAACATCACAAAAACATCAGAAGAGGCCGAAACGCACGTTTCTGGCATGGAGAAGTGTGTTTAACAGCTTCTATTAAGAAACTAATGTAATCCTGTTGAAATGACAGAAACAAGGTTAAAACATCACAAAAACATCAGAAGAGGCCGAAACGCACGTTTCTGGAATGGAAAAGTGTGTTTAACAGCTTCTATTAAGAAACTAATGTAATCCTGTTGAAATCACAGAAACAAGGTTAAAACATCACAAAAACATCAGAAGAGGCCGAAACGCACGTTTCTGGCATGGAGAAGTGTGTTTAACAGCTTCTATTAAGAAACTAATGTAATCCTTTTGAAATGACAGAAACAAGGTTAAAACATCACAAAAACATCAGAAGAGGCCGAAACGCACGTTTCTGGCATGGAGAAGTGTGTTTAACAGCTTCTATTAAGAAACTAATGTAAACCTGTTGAAATGACAGAAACAAGGTGAAAACATCACAAAAACATCAGATAGAGGCCGAAACGCACGTTTTTGGCATGGAGAAGTGTGTATAACAGCTTCTATTAAGAAACTAATGTAATCCTGTTGAAATCACAGAAACAAGGTGAAAACATCACAAAAACATAAGAAGAGGCCGAATCGCACGTTTCTGGCATGGTGAAGTGTGTTTAACAGCTTCTATTAAGAAACTAATGTAATCCTGTTGAAATCACAGAAACAAGGTGAAAACATCACAAAAACATCAGAAGAGGCCGAAACGCACGTTTCTGGCATGGAGAAGTGTGTTTAACAGCTTCTATAAAGAAACTAATGTAATCCTGTTGAAATGACAGAAACAAGGTTAAAACATCACAAAAACATCAGAAGAGGCCGAAACGCACGTTTCTGGCATGGAGAAGTGTGTTTAACAGCTTCTATTAAGAAACTAATGTAATCCTGTTGAAATGACAGAAACAAGGTTAAAACATCACAAAAACATCAGAAGAGGCCGAATCGCACGTTTCTGGCATGGTGAAGTGTGTTTAACAGCTTCTATTAAGAAACTAATGTAATCCTTTTGAAATGACAGAAACAAGGTGAAAACATCACAAAAACATCAGAAGAGGCCGAAACGCACGTTTCTGGCATGTAGAAGTGTGTTTAGCAGCTTTTATTAAGAAACTAATGTAATCCTGTTGAAATGACAGAAACAAGGTTAAAACATCACAAAAACATCAGAAGAGGCCGAAACGCACGTTTCTGGCATGGAGAAGTGTGTTTAACAGCTTCTATTAAGAAACTAATGTAATCCTTTTGAAATGACAGAAACAAGGTGAAAACATCACAAAAACATCAGAAGAGGCCGAAACGCACGTTTCTGGCATGGAGAAGTGTGTTTAACAGCTTCTATTAAGAAACTAATGTAAACCTGTTGTAATGACAGAAAAGAGGTTAAAACATCACAAAAACATCAGAAGAGGCCGAAACGCACGTTTCTAGCATGGTGAAGTGTGTTTAACAGCTTCTATTAAGAAACTAATGTAATCTTGTTGAAATGACAGAAACAAGGTGAAAACATCACAAAAACATCAGAAGAGGCCGAAACGCACGTTTCTGGCATGGAGAAGTGTGTTTAACAGCTTCTATAAAGAAACTAATGTAATCCTGTTGAAATGAAAGAAACAAGGTTAAAACATCACAAAAACATCAGAAGAGGCCGAAACGCACGTTTCTGGCATGGAGAAGTGTGTTTAACAGCTTCTATTAAGAAACTAATGTAATCCTGTTGAAATGAAAGAAACAAGGTTAAAACATCACAAAAACATCAGAAGAGGCCGAATCGCACGTTTCTGGCATGGTGAAGTGTGTTTAACAGCTTCTATTAAGAAACTAATGTAATCCTTTTGAAATGACAGAAACAAGGTGAAAACATCACAAAAACATCAGAAGAGCCGAAACGCACGTTTCTGGCATGTAGAAGTGTGTTTAGCAGCTTTTATTAAGAAACTAATGTAATCCTGTTGAAATGACAGAAACAAGGTTAAAACATCACAAAAACATCAGAAGAGGCCGAAACGCACGTTTCTGGCATGGAGAAGTGTGTTTAACAGCTTCTATTAAGAAACTAATGTAATCCTTTTGAAATGACAGAAACAAGGTGAAAACATCACAAAAACATCAGAAGAGGCCGAAACGCACGTTTCTGGCATGGAGAAGTGTGTTTAACAGCTTCTATTAAGAAACTAATGTAAACCTGTTGTAATGACAGAAAAGAGGTTAAAACATCACAAAAACATCAGAAGAGGCCGAAACGCACGTTTCTAGCATGGTGAAGTGTGTTTAACAGCTTCTATTAAGAAACTAATGTAATCTTGTTGAAATGACAGAAACAAGGTGAAAACATCACGAAAACATCAGAAGAGGCCGAAACGCACGTTTCTAGCATGGAGAAGTGTGTTTAACAGCTTCTATTAAGAAACTAATGTAAACCTGTTGTAATGACAGAAAAGAGGTTAAAACATCACAAAAACATCAGAAGAGGCCGAAACGCATGTTTCTAGCATGGAGAAGTGTGTTTAACAGCTTCTATTAAGAAACTAATGTAATCCCGTTGAAATGACAGAAACAAGGTGAAAACATCACAAAAACATCAGAAGAGGCCGAAACGCCCGTTTCTTGCATGGAGAAGTGTGTTTAACAGCTTCTATTAAGAAACTAATGTAATCCGGTTGAAATCACAGAAACAAGGTTAAAACATCACAAAAACATCAGAAGAGGCCGAATCGCACGTTTCTGGCATGGTGAAGTGTGTTTAACAGCTTCTATTAAGAAACTAATGTAATCTTGTTGAAATGACAGAAACAAGGTGAAAACATCACGAAAACATCAGAAGAGGCCGAAACGCACGTTTCTAGCATGTAGAAGTGTGTTTAACAGCTTCTATTAAGAAACTAATGTAAACCTGTTGTAATGACAGAAAAGAGGTTAAAACATCACAAAAACATCAGAAGAGGCCGAAACGCACGTTTCTAGCATGGAGAAGTGTGTTTAACAGCTTCTATTAGGAAACTAATGTAATCCTGTTAAAATGACAGAAACAAGGTGAAAACATCACAAAAACATCAGAAGAGGCCAAAACGCCCGTTTCTTGCATGGAGAAGTGTGTTTAACAGCTTCTATTAAGAAACTAATGTAATCCGGTTGAAATCACAGAAACAAGGTGAAAACATCACAAAAACATCAGAAGAGGCCGAAACGCACGTTTCTGCCATGGAGAAGTGTGTTTAGCAGCTTTTATTAAGAAACTAATGTAATCCTGTTGAAATGACAGAAACAAGGTTAAAACATCACGAAAACATCAGAAGAGGCCGAAACGCACGTTTCTGGAATGGAAAAGTGTGTTTAACAGCTTCTATTAAGAAACTAATGTAATCCTGTTGAAATCACAGAAACAAGGTTAAAACATCACAAAAACATCAGAAGAGGCCGAAACGCACGTTTCTGGCATGGAGAAGTGTGTTTAACAGCTTCTATTAAGAAACTAATGTAATCCTTTTGAAATGACAGAAACAAGGTTAAAACATCACAAAAACATCAGAAGAGGCCGAAACGCACGTTTCTGGCATGGTGAAGTGTGTTTAACAGCTTCTATTAAGAAACTAATGTAAACCTGTTGTAATGACAGAAAAGAGGTTAAAACATCACAAAAACATCAGAAGAGGCCGAAACGCACGTTTCTAGCATGGAGAAGTGTGTTTAACAACTTCTATTAAGAAACTAAAGTAATCTTGTTGAAATGACAGAAACAAGGTTAAAACATCACAAAAACATCAGAAGAGGCCGAAACGCACGTTTCTGGCATGAAGAAGTGTGTTTAACAGCTTCTATTAAGAAACTAATGTAATCCTGTTGAAATGACAGAAACAAGGTGAAAACATCACAAAAACATCAATAGAGGCCGAAACGCACGTTTTTGGCATGGAGAAGTGTGTTTAACAGCTTCTATTAAGAAACTAATGTAATCCTGTTGAAATCACAGAAACAAGGTGAAAACATCACAAAAACATCAGAAGAGGCCGAATCGCACATTTCTGGCATGGTGAAGTGTGTTTAACAGCTTCTATTAAGAAACTAATGTAATCCTGTTGAAATCACAGAAACAAGGTGAAAACATCACAAAAACATCAGAAGAGGCCGAAACGGACGTTTCTGGCATGGAGAAGTGTGTTTAACAGCTTCTATTAAGAAACTAATGTAAACCTGTTGAAATGACAGAAACATCACAAAAACATCAGAAGAGGCCGAAACGCACGTTTCTGGCATGTAGAAGTGTGTTTAGCAGCTTTTATGAAGAAACTAATGTAATCCTGTTGAAATGACAGAAACAAGGTTAAAACATCACAAAAACATCAGAAGAGGCCGAAACGCACGTTTCTGGAATGGAAAAGTGTGTTTAACAGCTTCTATTAAGAAACTAATGTAATCCTGTTGAAATCACAGAAACAAGGTTAAAACATCACAAAAACATCAGAAGAGGCCGAAACGCACGTTTCTGGCATGGAGAAGTGTGTTTAACAGCTTCTATTAAGAAACTAATGTAATCCTGTTGAAATGACAGAAACAAGGTTAAAACATCACAAAAACATCAGAAGAGGCCGAAACGCACGTTTCTGGAATGGAAAAGTGTGTTTAACAGCTTCTATTAAGAAACTAATGTAATCCTGTTGAAATCACAGAAACAAGGTTAAAACATCACAAAAACATCAGAAGAGGCCGAAACGCACGTTTCTGGCATGGAGAAGTGTGTTTAACAGCTTCTATTAAGAAACTAATGTAATCCTTTTGAAATGACAGAAACAAGGTTAAAACATCACAAAAACATCAGAAGAGGCCGAAACGCACGTTTCTGGCATGGAGAAGTGTGTTTAACAGCTTCTATTAAGAAACTAATGTAAACCTGTTGAAATGACAGAAACAAGGTGAAAACATCACAAAAACATCAATAGAGGCCGAAACGCACGTTTTTGGCATGGAGAAGTGTGTATAACAGCTTCTATTAAGAAACTAATGTAATCCTGTTGAAATCACAGAAACAAGGTGAAAACATCACAAAAACATAAGAAGAGGCCGAATCGCACGTTTCTGGCATGGTGAATTGTGTTTAACAGCTTCTATTAAGAAACTAATGTAATCCTGTTGAAATCACAGAAACAAGGTGAAAACATCACAAAAACATCAGAAGAGGCCGAAACGCACGTTTCTGGCATGGAGAAGTGTGTTTAACAGCTTCTATAAAGAAACTAATGTAATCCTGTTGAAATGAAAGAAACAAGGTTAAAACATCACAAAAACATCAGAAGAGGCCGAAACGCACGTTTCTGGCATGGAGAAGTGTGTTTAACAGCTTCTATTAAGAAACTAATGTAATCCTGTTGAAATGAAAGAAACAAGGTTAAAACATCACAAAAACATCAGAAGAGGCCGAATCGCACGTTTCTGGCATGGTGAAGTGTGTTTAACAGCTTATATTAAGAAACTAATGTAATCCTTTTGAAATGACAGAAACAAGGTGAAAACATCACAAAAACATCAGAAGAGCCGAAACGCACGTTTCTGGCATGTAGAAGTGTGTTTAGCAGCTTTTATTAAGAAACTAATGTAATCCTGTTGAAATGACAGAAACAAGGTTAAAACATCACAAAAACATCAGAAGAGGCCGAAACGCACGTTTCTGGCATGGAGAAGTGTGTTTAACAGCTTCTATTAAGAAACTAATGTAATCCTTTTGAAATGACAGAAACAAGGTGAAAACATCACAAAAACATCAGAAGAGGCCGAAACGCACGTTTCTGGCATGGAGAAGTGTGTTTAACAGCTTCTATTAAGAAACTAATGTAAACCTGTTGTAATGACAGAAAAGAGGTTAAAACATCACAAAAACATCAGAAGAGGCCGAAACGCACGTTTCTAGCATGGTGAAGTGTGTTTAACAGCTTCTATTAAGAAACTAATGTAATCTTGTTGAAATGACAGAAACAAGGTGAAAACATCACGAAAACATCAGAAGAGGCCGAAACGCACGTTTCTAGCATGGAGAAGTGTGTTTAACAGCTTCTATTAAGAAATCTAATGTAAACCTGTTGTAATGACAGAAAAGAGGTTAAAACATCACAAAAACATCAGAAGAGGCCGAAACGCATGTTTCTAGCATGGAGAAGTGTGTTTAACAGCTTCTATTAAGAAACTAATGTAATCCCGTTGAAATGACAGAAACAAGGTGAAAACATCACAAAAACATCAGAAGAGGCCGAAACGCCCGTTTCTTGCATGGAGAAGTGTGTTTAACAGCTTCTATTAAGAAACTAATGTAATCCGGTTGAAATCACAGAAACAAGGTTAAAACATCACAAAAACATCAGAAGAGGCCGAATCGCACGTTTCTGGCATGGTGAAGTGTGTTTAACAGCTTCTATTAAGAAACTAATGTAATCTTGTTGAAATGACAGAAACAAGGTGAAAACATCACGAAAACATCAGAAGAGGCCGAAACGCACGTTTCTAGCATGTAGAAGTGTGTTTAACAGCTTCTATTAAGAAACTAATGTAAACCTGTTGTAATGACAGAAAAGAGGTTAAAACATCACAAAAACATCAGAAGAGGCCGAAACGCACGTTTCTAGCATGGAGAAGTGTGTTTAACAGCTTCTATTAGGAAACTAATGTAATCCTGTTAAAATGACAGAAACAAGGTGAAAACATCACAAAAACATCAGAAGAGGCCAAAACGCACGTTTCTTGCATGGAGAAGTGTGTTTAACAGCTTCTATTAAGAAACTAATGTAATCCGGTTGAAATCACAGAAACAAGGTGAAAACATCACAAAAACATCAGAAGAGGCCAAAACGCACGTTTCTGCCATGGAGAAGTGTGTTTAGCAGCTTTTATTAAGAAACTAATGTAATCCTGTTGAAATGACAGAAACAAGGTTAAAACATCACAAAAACATCAGAAGAGGCCGAAACGCACGTTTCTGGAATGGAAAAGTGTGTTTAACAGCTTCTATTAAGAAACTAATGTAATCCTGTTGAAATCACAGAAACAAGGTTAAAACATCACAAAAACATCAGAAGAGGCCGAAACGCACATTTCTGGCATGAAGAAGTGTGTTTAACAGCTTCTATTAAGAAACTAATGTAATCCTGTTGAAATGACAGAAACAAGGTGAAAACATCACAAAAACATCAATAGAGGCCGAAACGCACGTTTTTGGCATGGAGAAGTGTGTTTAACAGCTTCTATTAAGAAACTAATGTAATCCTGTTGAAATCACAGAAACAAGGTGAAAACATCACAAAAACATCAGAAGAGGCCGAATCGCACGTTTCTGGCATGGAGAAGTGTGTTTAACAGCTTCTATTAAGAAACTAATGTAAACCTGTTGAAATGACAGAAACAAGGTTAAAACATCACAAAAACATCAGAAGAGGCCGAAACGCACGTTTCTGGCATGGAGAAGTGTGTTTAACAGCTTCTATTAAGAAACTAATGTAATCCTGTTGAAATCACAGAAACAAGTTTAAAACATCACAAAAACATCAAAAGAGGCCGAAACGCACGTTTCTGGCATGTAGAAGTGTGTTTAGCAGCTTTTATTAAGAAACTAATGTAATCCTGTTGAAATGACAGAAACAAGGTTAAAACATCACAAGAACATCAGAAGAGGCCGAAACGCACGTTTCTGGAATGGAAAAGTGTGTTTAACAGCTTCTATTAAGAAACTAATGTAATCCTGTTGAAATCACAGAAACAAGTTTAAAACATCACAAAAACATCAGAAGAGGCCGAAACGCACGTTTCTGGCATGGAGAAGTGTGTTTAACAGCTTCTATTAAGAAACTAATGTAATCCTTTTGAAATGACAGAAACAAGGTTAAAACATCACAAAAACATCAGAAGAGGCCGAAACGCACGTTTCTGGCATGGAGAAGTGTGTTTAACAGCTTCTATTAAGAAACTAATGTAATCTTGTTGAAATGACAGAAACAAGGTGAAAACATCACGAAAACATCAGAAGAGGCCGAAACGCACGTTTCTGGCATGGAGAAGTGTGTTTAACAGCTTCTATTAAGAAACTAATGTAAACCTGTTGTAATGACAGAAAAGAGGTTAAAACATCACAAAAACATCAGAAGAGGCCGAAACGCACGTTTCTAGCATGGAGAAGTGTGTTTAACAGCTTCTATTAAGAAACTAATGTAATCCTGTTGAAATGACAGAAACAAGGTTAAAACATCACAAAAACATCAGAAGAGGCCGAAACGCACGTTTCTGGCATGGAGAAGTGTGTTTAACAGCTTCTATTAAGAAACTAATGTAATCCTGTTGAAATGACAGAAACAAGGTGAAAACATCACAAAAACATCAGATAGAGGCCGAAACGCACGTTTTTGGCATGGAGAAGTGTGTTTAACAGCTTCTATTAAGAAACTAATGTAATCCTGTTGAAATCACAGAAACAAGGTGAAAACATCACAAAAACATCAGAAGAGGCCGAAACGCACGTTTCTGCCATGGAGAAGTGTGTTTAGCAGCTTCTATTAAGAAACTAATGTAATCCTGTTGAAATGACAGAAACAAGGTTAAAACATCACAAAAACATCAGAAGAGGCCGAAACGCACGTTTCTGGAATGGAAAAGTGTGTTTAACAGCTTCTATTAAGAAACTAATGTAATCCTGTTAAAATGACAGAAACAAGGTGAAAACATCACAAAAACATCAGAAGAGGCCAAAACGCCCGTTTCTTGCATGGAGAAGTGTGTTTAACAGCTTCTATTAAGAAACTAATCTAATCCGGTTGAAATCACAGAAACAAGGTGAAAACATCACAAAAACATCAGAAGAGGCCGAAACGCACGTTTCTGCCATGGAGAAGTGTGTTTAGCAGCTTTTATTAAGAAACTAATGTAATCCTGTTGAAATGACAGAAACAAGGTTAAAACATCACAAAAACATCAGAAGAGGCCCAAACGCACGTTTCTGGAATGGAAAAGTGTGTTTAACAGCTTCTATTAAGAAACTAATGTAATCCTGTTGAAATCACAGAACCAAGGTTAAAACATCACAAAAACATCAGAAGAGGCCGAAACGCACGTTTCTGGCATGGAGAAGTGTGTTTAACAGCTTCTATTAAGAAACTAATGTAATCCTTTTGAAATGACAGAAACAAGGTTAAAACATCACAAAAACATCAGAAGAGGCCGAAACGCACGTTTCTGGCATGGAGAAGTGTGTTTAACAGCTTCTATTAAGAAACTAATGTAATCCTGTTAAAATGACAGAAACAAGGTGAAAACATCACAAAAACATCAGAAGAGGCCAAAACGCCCGTTTCTTGCATGGAGAAGTGTGTTTAACAGCTTCTATTAAGAAACTAATCTAATCCGGTTGAAATCACAGAAACAAGGTGAAAACATCACAAAAACATCAGAAGAGGCCGAAACGCACGTTTCTGGCATGGTGAAGTGTGTTTAACAGCTTCTATTAAGAAACTAATGTAAACCTGTTGTAATGACAGAAAAGAGGTTAAAACATCACAAAAACATCAGAAGAGGCCGAAACGCACGTTTCTGGCATGGAGAAGTGTGTTTAACAGCTTCTATTAAGAAACTAATGTAATCCTGTTGAAATCACAGAAACAAGGTGAAAACATCACAAAAACATCAGAAGAGGCCGAATCGCACATTTCTGGCATGGTGAAGTGTGTTTAACAGCTTCTATTAAGAAACTAATGTAATCCTGTTGAAATCACAGAAACAAGGTGAAAACATCACAAAAACATCAGAAGAGGCCGAATCGCACGTTTCTGGCATGGTGAAGTGTGTTTAACAGCTTCTATTAAGAAACTAATGTAATCCTGTTGAAATCACAGAAACAAGGTGAAAACATCACAAAAACATCAGAAGAGGCCGAAACGGACGTTTCTGGCATGGAGAAGTGTGTTTAGCAGCTTTTATGAAGAAACTAATGTAATCCTGTTGAAATGACAGAAACAAGGTTAAAACATCACAAAAACATCAGAAGAGGCCGAAACGCACGTTTCTGGCATGGAGAAGTGTGTTTAACAGCTTCTATTAAGAAACTAATGTAATCCTGTTGAAATCACAGAAACAAGGTGAAAACATCACAAAAACATCAGAAGAGGCCGAATCGCACATTTCTGGCATGGTGAAGTGTGTTTAACAGCTTCTATTAAGAAACTAATGTAATCCTGTTGAAATCACAGAAACAAGGTGAAAACATCACAAAAACATCAGAAGAGGCCGAATCGCACGTTTCTGGCATGGTGAAGTGTGTTTAACAGCTTCTATTAAGAAACTAATGTAATCCTGTTGAAATCACAGAAACAAGGTGAAAACATCACGAAAACATCAGAAGAGGCCGACACGCACGTTTCTGGCATGGAGAAGTGTGTTTAACAGCTTCTATTAAGAAACGAATGTAAACCTGTTAAAATGACAGAAACAAGGTGAAAACATCACAAAAACATCAGAAGAGGCCGAAACGCACGTTTCTGGCATGGAGAAGTGTGTTTAGCAGCTTTTATTAAGAAACTAATGTAATCCTGTTGAAATGACAGAAACAAGGTTAAAACATCACAAAAACATCAGAAGAGGCCGAAACGCACGTTTCTGGCATGGAGAAGTGTGTTTAGCAGCTTTTATTAAGAAACTAATGTAATCCTGTTGAAATGACAGAAACAAGGTGAAAACATCACAAAAACATCAGAAGAGGCCGAAACGCACGTTTCTAGCATGGAGAAGTGTGTTTAACAGCTTCTATTAAGAAACTAATGTAATCTTGTTGAAATGACAGAAACAATGTGAAAACATCACGAAAACATCAGAAGAGGCCGACACGCACGTTTCTGGCATGTAAA
This sequence comes from Etheostoma nigrum, assembly GCA_029931835.1. NCBI lineage: Eukaryota > Metazoa > Chordata > Actinopteri > Perciformes > Percidae > Etheostoma > Etheostoma nigrum. Next base: position 39,942 of record JAQOOF010000170.1, read on the forward strand.
AGTGTGTTTAACAGCTTCTATTAAGAAACTAATGTAAACCTGTTGAAATGACAGAAACAAGGTTAAAACATCACAAAAACATCAGAAGAGGCCGAAACGCACGTTTCTGGCATGGAGAAGTGTGTTTAACAGCTTCTATTAAGAAACTGATGTAAACCTGTTGAAATGACAGAAACAAGGTTAAAACATCACAAAAACATCAGAAGAGGCCGAAACGCACGTTTCTGGCATGTAAAAGTGTGTTTAACAGCTTCTATTAAGAAACTAATGTAAACCTGTTGAAATCACAGAAACAAGGTTAAAACATCACAAAAACATCAGAAGAGGCCGAAACGCACGTTTCTGGCATGGAGAAGTGTGTTTAGCAGCTTTTATTAAGAAACTAATGTAATCTTGTTGAAATGACAGAAACAAGGTGAAAACATCACAAAAACATCAGAAGAGGCCGAAACGCACGTTTCTGGCATGGAGAAGTGTGTTTAACAGCTTCTATTAAGAAACTAATGTAAACCTGTTGAAATGACAGAAACAAGGTGAAAACATCACGAAAACATCAGAAGAGGCCGACACGCACGTTTCTGGCATGGAGAAGTGTGTTTAACAGCTTCTATTAAGAAACTAATGTAAACCTGTTGTAATGACAGAAACAAGGTTAAAACATCACAAAAACATCAGAAGAGGCCGAAACGCACGTTTCTGGCATGGAGAAGTGTGTTTAGCAGCTTTTATTAAGAAACTAATGTAATCCTGTTGAAATGACAGAAACAAGGTGAAAACATCACAAAAACATCAGAAGAGGCCGAAACGCACGTTTCTGGCATGGAGAAGTGTGTTTAGCAGCTTTTATTAAGAAACTAATGTAATCCTGTTGAAATGACAGAAACAAGGTTAAAACATCACAAAAACATCAGAAGAGGCCGAAACGCACGTTTCTGGCATGGAGAAGTGTGTTTAACAGCTTCTATTAAGAAACTAATGTAATCCTGTTGAAATGACAGAAACAAGGTTAAAACATCACAAAAACATCAGAAGAGGCCGAAACGCACGTTTCTGGCATGGAAAAGTGTGTTTAACAGCTGCTATTAAGAAACTAATGTAATCCTGTTGAAATCACAGAAACAAGGTTAAAACATCACAAAAACATCAGAAGAGGCCGAAACGCACGTTTCTGGCATGGAGAAGTGTGTTTAGCAGCTTTTATTAAGAAACTAATGTAATCCTGTTGAAATGACAGAATACAAGGTTAAAACATCACAAAAACATCAGAAGAGGGCGAAACGCACGTTTCTGGCATGGAAAAGTGTGTTTAACAGCTTCTATTAAGAAACTAATGTAAACCTGTTGAAATGACAGAAACAAGGTGAAAACATCACAAAAACATCAGAAGAGGCCGAAACGCACGTTTCTGGCATGGAGAAGTGTGTTTAGCAGCTTTTATTAAGAAACTAATGTAATCCTGTTGAAATGACAGAAACAAGGTTAAAACATCACAAAAACATCAGAAGAGGCCGAAACGCACGTTTCTGGCATGGAAAAGTGTGTTTAACAGCTTTTATTAAGAAACTAATGTAATCTTGTTGAAATGACAGAAACAAGGTGAAAACATCACGAAAACATCAGAAGAGGCCGACACGCACGTTTCTGGCATGGAGAAGTGTGTTTAACAGCTTCTATTAAGAAACTAATGTAAACCTGTTGAAATGACAGAAACAAGGTGAAAACATCACAAAAACATCAGAAGAGGCCGAAACGCACGTTTCTGGCATGGAGAAGTGTGTTTAGCAGCTTTTATTAAGAAACTAATGTAATCCTGTTGAAATGACAGAAACAAGGTTAAAACATCACAAAAACATCAGAAGAGGCCGAAACGCACGTTTCTGGCATGGAGAAGTGTGTTTAACAGCTTCTATTAAGAAACTAATGTAAACCTGTTGTAATGACAGAAACAAGGTTAAAACATCACAAAAACATCAGAAGAGGCCGAAACGCACGTTTCTGGCATGGAGAAGTGTGTTTAGCAGCTTTTATTAAGAAACTAATGTAATCCTGTTGAAATGACAGAAACAAGGTTAAAACATCACAAAAACATCAGAAGAGGCCGAAACGCACGTTTCTGGCATGGAGAAGTGTGTTTAACAGCTTCTATTAAGAAACTAATGTAATCCTGTTGAAATGACAGAAACAAGGTTAAAACATCACAAAAACATCAGAAGAGGCCGAAACGCACGTTTCTAGCATGGAGAAGTGTGTTTAACAGCTTCTATTAAGAAACTAATGTAATCTTGTTGAAATGACAGAAACAAGGTGAAAACATCACGAAAACATCAGAAGAGGCCGACACGCACGTTTCTGGCATGGAGAAGTGTGTTTAACAGCTTCTATTAAGAAACTAATGTAAACCTGTTGTAATGACAGAAACAGAGGTTAAAACATCACAAAAACATCAGAAGAGGCCGAAACGCACGTTTCTAGCATGGAGAAGTGTGTTTAACAGCTTCTATTAAGAAACTAATGTAATCCTGTTGAAATGACAGAAACAAGGTGAAAACATCACAAAAACATCAGAAGAGGCCGAAACGCACGTTTCTGGCATGGAGAAGTGTGTTTAACAGCTTCTATTAAGAAACTAATGTAAACCTGTTGAAATGACAGAAACAAGGTTAAAACATCACAAAAACATCAGAAGAGGCCGAAACGCACGTTTCTGGCATGGAAAAGTGTGTTTAACAGCTTCTATTAAGAAACTAATGTAAACCTGTTGAAATGACAGAAACAAGGTTAAAACATCACAAAAACATCAGAAGAGGCCGAAACGCACGTTTCTGGCATGGAGAAGTGTGTTTAACAGCTTCTATTAAGAAACTAATGTAAACCTGTTGAAATGACAGAAACAAGGTTAAAACATCACAAAAACATCAGAAGAGGCCGAAACGCACGTTTCTGGCATGGAGAAGTGTGTTTAGCAGCTTTTATTAAGAAACTAATGTAATCCTGTTGAAATGACAGAAACAAGGTTAAAACATCACAAAAACATCAGAAGAGGCCGAAACGCACGTTTCTGGCATGGAGAAGTGTGTTTAGCAGCTTTTATTAAGAAACTAATGTAATCCTGTTGAAATGACAGAAACAAGGTTAAAACATCACAAAAACATCAGAAGAGGCCGAAACGCACGTTTCTGGCATGGAGAAGTGTGTTTAACAGCTTCTATTAAGAAACTAATGTAATCCTGTTGAAATGACAGAAACAAGGTTAAAACATCACAAAAACATCAGAAGAGGCCGAAACGCACGTTTCTGGCATGGAAAAGTGTGTTTAGCAGCTTTTATTAAGAAACTAATGTAATCCTGTTGAAATGACAGAAACAAGGTTAAAACATCACAAAAACATCAGAAGAGGCCGAAACGCACGTTTCTGGCATGGAAAAGTGTGTTTAACAGCTTCTATTAAGAAACTAATGTAAACCTGTTGAAATGACAGAAACAAGGTTAAAACATCACAAAAACATCAGAAGAGGCCGAAACGCACGTTTCTGGCATGGAGAAGTGTGTTTAGCAGCTTTTATTAAGAAACTAATGTAATCCTGTTGAAATGACAGAAACAAGGTTAAAACATCACAAAAACATCAGAAGAGGCCGAAACGCACGTTTCTGGCATGGAGAAGTGTGTTTAACAGCTTCTATTAAGAAACTAATGTAATCCTGTTGAAATGACAGAAACAAGGTGAAAACATCACGAAAACATCAGAAGAGGCCGACACGCACGTTTCTGGCATGGAGAAGTGTGTTTAACAGCTTCTATTAAGAAACTAATGTAAACCTGTTGTAATGACAGAAACAAGGTTAAAACATCACAAAAACATCAGAAGAGGCCGAAACGCACGTTTCTGGCATGGAGAAGTGTGTTTAGCAGCTTTTATTAAGAAACTAATGTAATCCTGTTGAAATGACAGAAACAAGGTGAAAACATCACAAAAACATCAGAAGAGGCCGAAACGCACGTTTCTGGCATGGAGAAGTGTGTTTAACAGCTTCTATTAAGAAACTAATGTAAACCTGTTGAAATGACAGAAACAAGGTGAAAACATCACAAAAACATCAGAAGAGGCCGAAACGCACGTTTCTGGCATGGAGAAGTGTGTTTAGCAGCTTTTATTAAGAAACTAATGTAATCCTGTTGAAATGACAGAAACAAGGTTAAAACATCACAAAAACATCAGAAGAGGCCGAAACGCACGTTTCTGGCATGGAGAAGTGTGTTTAACAGCTTCTATTAAGAAACTAATGTAAACCTGTTGAAATGACAGAAACAAGGTTAAAACATCACAAAAACATCAGAAGAGGCCGAAACGCACGTTTCTGGCATGGAGAAGTGTGTTTAGCAGCTTTTATTAAGAAACTAATGTAATCCTGTTGAAATGACAGAAACAAGGTTAAAACATCACAAAAACATCAGAAGAGGCCGAAACGCACGTTTCTGGCATGGAGAAGTGTGTTTAACAGCTTCTATTAAGAAACTAATGTAATCCTGTTGAAATGACAGAAACAAGGTGAAAACATCACAAAAACATCAGAAGAGGCCGAAACGCACGTTTCTGGCATGGAGAAGTGTGTTTAACAGCTTCTATTAAGAAACTAATGTAATCCTGTTGAAATGACAGAAACAAGGTGAAAACATCACAAAAACATCAGAAGAGGCCGAAACGCACGTTTCTGGCATGGAGAAGTGTGTTTAACAGCTTCTATTAAGAAACTAATGTAATCCTGTTGAAATGACAGAAACAAGGTTAAAACATCACAAAAACATCAGAAGAGGCCGAAACGCACGTTTCTGGCATGGAGAAGTGTGTTTAACAGCTTCTATTAAGAAACTAATGTAATCCTGTTGAAATGACAGAAACAAGGTTAAAACATCACAAAAACATCAGAAGAGGCCGAAACGCACGTTTCTGGCATGGAGAAGTGTGTTTAACAGCTTCTATTAAGAAACTAATGTAAACCTGTTGAAATGACAGAAACAAGGTTAAAACATCACAAAAACATCAGAAGAGGCCGAAACGCACGTTTCTGGCATGGAGAAGTGTGTTTAGCAGCTTTTATTAAGAAACTAATGTAATCCTGTTGAAATGACAGAAACAAGGTGAAAACATCACAAAAACATCAGAAGAGGCCGAAACGCACGTTTCTGGCATGGAAAAGTGTGTTTAACAGCTTCTATTAAGAAACTAATGTAATCCTGTTGAAATGACAGAAACAAGGTTAAAACATCACAAAAACATCAGAAGAGGCCGAAACGCACGTTTCTGGCATGGAGAAGTGTGTTTAACAGCTTCTATTAAGAAACTAATGTAATCCTGTTGAAATGACAGAAACAAGGTTAAAACATCACAAAAACATCAGAAGAGGCCGAAACGCACGTTTCTGGCATGGAAAAGTGTGTTTAACAGCTTCTATTAAGAAACTAATGTAAACCTGTTGAAATGACAGAAACAAGGTTAAAACATCACAAAAACATCAGAAGAGGCCGAAACGCACGTTTCTGGCATGGAGAAGTGTGTTTAGCAGCTTTTATTAAGAAACTAATGTAATCCTGTTGAAATGACAGAAACAAGGTGAAAACATCACAAAAACATCAGAAGAGGCCGAAACGCACGTTTCTGGCATGGAGAAGTGTGTTTAACAGCTTCTATTAAGAAACTAATGTAAACCTGTTGAAATGACAGAAACAAGGTGAAAACATCACGAAAACATCAGAAGAGGCCGACACGCACGTTTCTGGCATGGAGAAGTGTGTTTAACAGCTTCTATTAAGAAACTAATGTAATCCTGTTGAAATGACAGAAACAAGGTTAAAACATCACAAAAACATCAGAAGAGGCCGAAACGCACGTTTCTGGCATGGAGAAGTGTGTTTAGCAGCTTTTATTAAGAAACTAATGTAATCCTGTTGAAATGACAGAAACAAGGTGAAAACATCACAAAAACATCAGAAGAGGCCGAAACGCACGTTTCTGGCATGGAGAAGTGTGTTTAACAGCTTCTATTAAGAAACTAATGTAATCCTGTTGAAATGACAGAAACAAGGTTAAAACATCACAAAAACATCAGAAGAGGCCGAAACGCACGTTTCTGGCATGGAGAAGTGTGTTTAGCAGCTTTTATTAAGAAACTAATGTAATCCTGTTGAAATGACAGAAACAAGGTTAAAACATCACAAAAACATCAGAAGAGGCCGAAACGCACGTTTCTGGCATGGAAAAGTGTGTTTAACAGCTTCTATTAAGAAACTAATGTAATCCTGTTGAAATGACAGAAACAAGGTGAAAACATCACAAAAACATCAGAAGAGGCCGAAACGCACGTTTCTGGCATGGAGAAGTGTGTTTAGCAGCTTTTATTAAGAAACTAATGTAATCCTGTTGAAATGACAGAAACAAGGTTAAAACATCACAAAAACATCAGAAGAGGCCGAAACGCACGTTTCTGGCATGGAGAAGTGTGTTTAACAGCTTCTATTAAGAAACTAATGTAATCCTGTTGAAATGACAGAAACAAGGTTAAAACATCACAAAAACATCAGAAGAGGCCGAAACGCACGTTTCTGGCATGGAAAAGTGTGTTTAACAGCTTCTATTAAGAAACTAATGTAAACCTGTTGAAATCACAGAAACAAGGTTAAAACATCACAAAAACATCAGAAGAGGCCGAAACGCACGTTTCTGGCATGGAGAAGTGTGTTTAGCAGCTTTTATTAAGAAACTAATGTAATCCTGTTGAAATGACAGAAACAAGGTGAAAACATCACGAAAACATCAGAAGAGGCCGACACGCACGTTTCTGGCATGGAGAAGTGTGTTTAACAGCTTCTATTAAGAAACTAATGTAATCCTGTTGAAATGACAGAAACAAGGTTAAAACATCACAAAAACATCAGAAGAGGCCGAAACGCACGTTTCTGGCATGGAGAAGTGTGTTTAACAGCTTCTATTAAGAAACTAATGTAAACCTGTTGAAATGACAGAAACAAGGTGAAAACATCACAAAAACATCAGAAGAGGCCGAAACGCACGTTTCTGGCATGGAAAAGTGTGTTTAACAGCTTCTATTAAGAAACTAATGTAAACCTGTTGAAATGACAGAAACAAGGTTAAAACATCACAAAAACATCAGAAGAGGCCGAAACGCACGTTTCTGGCATGGAGAAGTGTGTTTAGCAGCTTTTATTAAGAAACTAATGTAATCCTGTTGAAATGACAGAAACAAGGTTAAAACATCACAAAAACATCAGAAGAGGCCGAAACGCACGTTTCTGGCATGGAGAAGTGTGTTTAACAGCTTCTATTAAGAAACTAATGTAAACCTGTTGAAATGACAGAAACAAGGTGAAAACATCACAAAAACATCAGAAGAGGCCGAAACGCACGTTTCTGGCATGGAGAAGTGTGTTTAGCAGCTTTTATTAAGAAACTAATGTAATCCTGTTGAAATGACAGAAACAAGGTGAAAACATCACAAAAACATCAGAAGAGGCCGAAACGCACGTTTCTGGCATGGAGAAGTGTGTTTAACAGCTTCTATTAAGAAACTAATGTAATCCTGTTGAAATGACAGAAACAAGGTTAAAACATCACAAAAACATCAGAAGAGGCCGAAACGCACGTTTCTGGCATGGAGAAGTGTGTTTAGCAGCTTTTATTAAGAAACTAATGTAATCCTGTTGAAATGACAGAAACAAGGTTAAAACATCACAAAAACATCAGAAGAGGCCGAAACGCACGTTTCTGGCATGGAGAAGTGTGTTTAACAGCTTCTATTAAGAAACTAATGTAAACCTGTTGTAATGACAGAAACAAGGTTAAAACATCACAAAAACATCAGAAGAGGCCGAAACGCACGTTTCTGGCATGGAGAAGTGTGTTTAGCAGCTTTTATTAAGAAACTAATGTAATCCTGTTGAAATGACAGAAACAAGGTTAAAACATCACAAAAACATCAGAAGAGGCCGAAACGCACGTTTCTGGCATGGAGAAGTGTGTTTAACAGCTTCTATTAAGAAACTAATGTAATCCTGTTGAAATGACAGAAACAAGGTTAAAACATCACAAAAACATCAGAAGAGGCCGAAACGCACGTTTCTAGCATGGAGAAGTGTGTTTAACAGCTTCTATTAAGAAACTAATGTAATCTTGTTGAAATGACAGAAACAAGGTGAAAACATCACGAAAACATCAGAAGAGGCCGACACGCACGTTTCTGGCATGGAGAAGTGTGTTTAACAGCTTCTATTAAGAAACTAATGTAAACCTGTTGTAATGACAGAAACAGAGGTTAAAACATCACAAAAACATCAGAAGAGGCCGAAACGCACGTTTCTAGCATGGAGAAGTGTGTTTAACAGCTTCTATTAAGAAACTAATGTAAACCTGTTGAAATGACAGAAACAAGGTGAAAACATCACAAAAACATCAGAAGAGGCCGAAACGCACGTTTCTGGCATGGAGAAGTGTGTTTAGCAGCTTTTATTAAGAAACTAATGTAATCCTGTTGAAATGACAGAAACAAGGTTAAAACATCACAAAAACATCAGAAGAGGCCGAAACGCACGTTTCTGGCATGGAAAAGTGTGTTTAACAGCTTTTATTAAGAAACTAATGTAATCCTGTTGAAATGACAGAAACAAGGTTAAAACATCACAAAAACATCAGAAGAGGCCGAAACGCACGTTTCTGGCATGGAGAAGTGTGTTTAACAGCTTCTATTAAGAAACTAATGTAAACCTGTTGAAATGACAGAAACAAGGTTAAAACATCACAAAAACATCAGAAGAGGCCGAAACGCACGTTTCTGGCATGGAAAAGTGTGTTTAACAGCTTCTATTAAGAAACTAATGTAAACCTGTTGAAATGACAGAAACAAGGTTAAAACATCACAAAAACATCAGAAGAGGCCGAAACGCACGTTTCTGGCATGGAGAAGTGTGTTTAACAGCTTCTATTAAGAAACTAATGTAAACCTGTTGTAATGACAGAAACAAGGTTAAAACATCACAAAAACATCAGAAGAGGCCGAAACGCACGTTTCTGGCATGGAGAAGTGTGTTTAGCAGCTTTTATTAAGAAACTAATGTAATCCTGTTGAAATGACAGAAACAAGGTGAAAACATCACAAAAACATCAGAAGAGGCCGAAACGCACGTTTCTGGCATGGAGAAGTGTGTTTAGCAGCTTCTATTAAGAAACTAATGTAATCCTGTTGAAATGACAGAAACAAGGTTAAAACATCACAAAAACATCAGAAGAGGCCGAAACGCACGTTTCTGGCATGGAGAAGTGTGTTTAACAGCTTCTATTAAGAAACTAATGTAATCCTGTTGAAATGACAGAAACAAGGTTAAAACATCACAAAAACATCAGAAGAGGCCGAAACGCACGTTTCTGGCATGGAGAAGTGTGTTTAACAGCTTCTATTAAGAAACTAATGTAATCCTGTTGAAATGACAGAAACAAGGTTAAAACATCACAAAAACATCAGAAGAGGCCGAAACGCACGTTTCTGGCATGGAGAAGTGTGTTTAGCAGCTTTTATTAAGAAACTAATGTAATCCTGTTGAAATGACAGAAACAAGGTTAAAACATCACAAAAACATCAGAAGAGGCCGAAACGCACGTTTCTGGCATGGAAAAGTGTGTTTAACAGCTTCTATTAAGAAACTAATGTAAACCTGTTGAAATGACAGAAACAAGGTTAAAACATCACAAAAACATCAGAAGAGGCCGAAACGCACGTTTCTGGCATGGAGAAGTGTGTTTAGCAGCTTTTATTAAGAAACTAATGTAATCCTGTTGAAATGACAGAAACAAGGTTAAAACATCACAAAAACATCAGAAGAGGCCGAAACGCACGTTTCTGGCATGGAGAAGTGTGTTTAACAGCTTCTATTAAGAAACTAATGTAATCCTGTTGAAATGACAGAAACAAGGTGAAAACATCACAAAAACATCAGAAGAGGCCGAAACGCACGTTTCTGGCATGGAGAAGTGTGTTTAACAGCTTCTATTAAGAAACTAATGTAAACCTGTTGAAATGACAGAAACAAGGTTAAAACATCACAAAAACATCAGAAGAGGCCGAAACGCACGTTTCTGGCATGGAGAAGTGTGTTTAACAGCTTCTATTAAGAAACTAATGTAATCCTGTTGAAATGACAGAAACAAGGTGAAAACATCACAAAAACATCAGAAGAGGCCGAAACGCACGTTTCTGGCATGGAGAAGTGTGTTTAACAGCTTCTATTAAGAAACTAATGTAATCCTGTTGAAATGACAGAAACAAGGTTAAAACATCACAAAAACATCAGAAGAGGCCGAAACGCACGTTTCTGGCATGGAGAAGTGTGTTTAACAGCTTCTATTAAGAAACTAATGTAAACCTGTTGAAATGACAGAAACAAGGTGAAAACATCACAAAAACATCAGAAGAGGCCGAAACGCACGTTTCTGGCATGGAGAAGTGTGTTTAGCAGCTTTTATTAAGAAACTAATGTAATCCTGTTGAAATGACAGAAACAAGGTTAAAACATCACAAAAACATCAGAAGAGGCCGAAACGCACGTTTCTGGCATGGAAAAGTGTGTTTAACAGCTTCTATTAAGAAACTAATGTAATCCTGTTGAAATGACAGAAACAAGGTTAAAACATCACAAAAACATCAGAAGAGGCCGAAACGCACGTTTCTGGCATGGAGAAGTGTGTTTAACAGCTTCTATTAAGAAACTAATGTAATCTTGTTGAAATGACAGAAACAAGGTGAAAACATCACGAAAACATCAGAAGAGGCCGACACGCACGTTTCTGGCATGGAGAAGTGTGTTTAACAGCTTCTATTAAGAAACTAATGTAATCCTGTTGAAATGACAGAAACAAGGTTAAAACATCACAAAAACATCAGAAGAGGCCGAAACGCACGTTTCTGGCATGGAGAAGTGTGTTTAACAGCTTCTATTAAGAAACTAATGTAATCCTGTTGAAATGACAGAAACAAGGTGAAAACATCACAAAAACATCAGAAGAGGCCGAAACGCACGTTTCTGGCATGGAGAAG
>JAQOOF010000171.1:0-51000 GCA_029931835.1 Etheostoma nigrum
TGATAAAAAACTGTCTTGATAAGATGCTGTGTATAGGCTATGTTAAACACTGTATGTAACATAAAGTCTGCACCAGCTTACCATTCACTTACCATTCTGGAAAACAGCCACAAGGGGGCACTCAAAGCATACAGAGTCAAGTCAAGTCCACTATGAAGATGCACAAAAATCTTTCCTGACAAAAGGGCGCTGAAAAGCAAGAATAATAAAGCACAATTACTCCACACAAGTTTTGAATTTGCATAACACAATAAAACAGGAATATTTTAACAATACTATACCAATTCCATGACTTTTCCAGATCAAATCCTATTTAACATTGTTTGGGTACAAATGTAAATGTACAAATCTTTTCTCCTATTACAGACACACATTACTCCATCTATTCAACGAGCCCAGCTAGTCAGCATTGTTAAGCCAATCTCTTTCCTTTTTTTTGTATGCTGCCGTGTGTGACAGCTTCAACCCACTCAGAGCTACTTTGTCTGTAGCCAGCATTTGGGCCAGATTCACCGTCACTGGTGCAAATGTCGAAGGAAGTGAATGTTCGGCAAGAGTAGCAAGAACCATGGCCTAGACAAAGAAAACATTATTAGATTTTCATATGTAAAACTTTTGCAAATAGCCTGCTTTTTATTATAACCCTGTGACTGGGTTATTAAGTCTAGTTCAACTAGTACAGTTGACTAAACACACCATGTACAGTACATAGAAATGGTCCTGGTAACGTAGCCTACTTCCATGTAGCCTGACAATAGTCTACTGGTGAATGTCAAGTAATCTGTCAACAGTGAAATAGTAGTTATGATTTAGTGACACAGAAAACTACAAGCCTGTTCAATCTATAATACACATCTCTGCATTAGCAACCCGCTGACATGTACAGGACTCAGGACACTCGAATCATTACAGTGCACACTTTTTGACCGTGTGCTGAAAGTCCTTAAATACCCAATTTGTCAATTTTGTTAAAATACTGTGACAGCGGGAAGCTGTGCTGAACTCCCTTCACCTCGGTCTTGACCTCAATCTTTAGCTTGGCCCAGCTCCATTTGCACCTCAGCCCTGAGTCAAGATGTGCTATATGAATAGATTCCTTCTATTTAAGCTTGCTCATTCTGGAAAGCAATTGTCAACATATTATCTGCTGGGCCAAGGCTCATTTTTCATGATCATAAACATTAGTTAAGGCTAACTCCGACTGCATTAGTCAACGTTAAATGATCCGCCAGAGGAGGTGTTTCGATCACTCATTAATGTTAAACCAGACACCAATGGGCCTTGTTTCATTATGTGTTCGTTTTCATTTTACTCATATTTTACGACAAGATATACAATAAAAATCAGACAACAATACTAATGCAGTGGAGGAGATAGCCTTCACATTGAACTAACATTGTAGCCTAACAACACAATTCGCTGATCTTACGTTAGCTGACAAGCTGACTAGCTGACAAGCTTGCTTTCCATTAATGTTAAACATGTTAACACAATGTTAGAGAAAACATTTATATTGCTGGCAGAAAACAGCACTTACCTCAAAACTATTGTCAGTGTAGCACCAGATCATTTCTCCATAAATGGCACGATTCACGTGGATGACATTTTCCCATTCAAAATGGCAATTTTCGCCGAAACGCAACTACTTTGCAGTTATGTACTGTATATGCAATGGATCTTATTCTACTCTCAGCTGGGGTTTGAATACGAGTAAAACAAATTATCTGCTAGTCATGAGGAGTGAAAACTTTAATGTACAGTTGAGTTAGTTAATGCACATGTTGCAGCTGAGATGCTGCCAGCCAATGGGGTTAGGGTTAGGGCGAGCCAGTACCCAAGCACGGTGACATTAGATTAGATTAGATTCAACTTTATTGTCATTACACAGGTACAAGTACAAGGCAACGAAATGCAGTTTGGGTCTAAACAGAAGTGCAATAGCAGTAAGTGCAGGATATACATCTGCTGCTGGCATTTATCCTAAAAACTTTCTGCTCAATACTTTCTGTGTGTTTGTTTGTCTTTGCTGCTGTAATTAAATGGCACTGAGAAAAACCAGCGGAGCATGGTTGTTCACCTTCAGCACACACCGCTTCATGCAAACATGCACACAACTAGCAGAGTGGAATGCTTGAGATTTGGAGAAAGAGCTGGGTGGCACTGACAGCCACTCCTTATGAGTTTGTATCTCTTACTCACAGTAGGAGGAGCCCGGGTTCAGTTTCACAGTGATATCATTGTTGTTAAGTGAGAAAGAGGCAGTCCTGGAGGGAGTAGAGTACCCACACTTGTATCTTGCACTTGCAGTAAAATACAAATACAATTTGCGTAGCGTCAGCAAAAAGTTGCTTTCCAAAGTTTTTTTTAAATGTGGTTATATCTGCACAGGGCCACCTACTGTGTAGTTAAAGGGCCAGTTGACCCAAATCTTACCCAAACATTTGCTTGTTTACCTTATGATATATAATGATGGAGTATAAGGCCATAGTCTTAGTCAAATTAACAGAATGTATCAAAAGCAAAACTACTGATAGTAAAGAAGATGAGAAGAGTTTAGTTTAGCTGTCCCTATAATTCATTTTCATGAAGAAATAAAAGGAGAAAACATACGTAGAAAAGAAGGAAAGAGATGCCAAGTTTATGACATGCGGAGTAAATTCAGCACTCAAGATAAATGTGGAGTAAAAGTACAACCCTTTCCTCTAAGGTTAAAGTGGAAGAATGCCAAATGTAAATTTGAAAACCTAATTACCTCCCACCACTTTCAGTGTGACATCACATGCCATGCAGGACATCCAGAAAGACTGCATTCCACAGCTTCACTCCTCCTCCTTCACATCCTCCACCTCCTTCCCAGCTGGAGTATCTGTAGGCGAATCAGCGGGCATCAGCCTGGACACACAACAGTGACAGAGACCAAGGATCCATCATTAAAACGGAGAGAAGCTTCAACTAACAGGTGAGTGTGTTAAAATTGCTCTCTAAACTCTAATGACCCCGTTACCTGGTTGGACTAGCGCTATTTACTATCTCATTAAAAAATCTGAATGAGTTAGTTCAAGAGAAAAGGTTTTTTTTATCATCATGGAAATGCCTTTATTATTACCTTCATTGGTCTTCATTTATAATTAGTATATTATTTTCTACATGAAGGCATTTCTTTACTTCACTGTCAGAAACTATAACGGGTTAAAACATTTCCCGAGTATGTTGTGTTGCATGTTGTGTTATCCCGTCAATGCGGAGCTGCTAAACTGCTTTTTGTTGTCTGTAAAGCAATGAAAAATAAATTATTCTATTCTATTCTATAAGTAGGATTGGGTACAGAAACTATTTTACATTATGTAAACGGTTCCTACGCAACCAGTAGGAATCGGACCAAATTACAACAATATTTTCCCGCTGTCGCTCCAAAACAGACGTAAAAATATCGCACTCTGTCTGTAGTTTCCCTTTAGCTAGCTAGCGTAAATGTAGGCTACTTTTTAAATGCCGTATTTTCCCTCTGGGCTCTGGTTAGCATACCAACTCAACATTTATTTTGTTACTTATTAGTGGAACTGTTATTTATTGTTAATTTACTGTAGTTGTGTGTTTGGTGACTTATATATTTAACCCTTGTGTTGTCTTCACTTTCGGGACCCTCTCGTATCCCTCGGGTCCCATTTGTACCATTTTCCTTCTTGTAAAAATTTGAAATGGGTCAATTTGACCCAAATACCATACACGGGTTAAGTACTTCAAAGCGTTATTAAAATATTGTTAAATTTAAATAGTCTTCTATTTAAAAAAAAAACAAAAAAAACTATAGAAGAGCCTTTCTTTGATCGGAATCGATTTAAAAGTACCGGTTCGGCATCAGAGTCGTAAAAGTCCAAACGATACCCAACCCTGGTTGAGCAGCTCAAGAACAGCCAGATACAAACCTCGAAACAGGTGCAAATAAAATCAAGCACACAAGTTGAAAATAAACATTTACACATACTCTCTACTATAATAATGACTCTTAGTTTTTATCAGGATGCATAGTATCCTGATCCATGTAATAACTGGCCTTTAATAATAAAACTCTGCCTGCCTCTATGGGAGTTTAACATAGGGGGGTGTATACTTATGCCCCTGTATTTTAACATAGGGGGGTGTATACTTATGCCCCCTGTATTTTAACATAGGGGGGTGTATACTTATGCCCCTGTATTTTAACATAGGGGGGTGTATACTTATGCCCCTGTATTTTAACATAGGGGGGTGTATACTTATGCCCCTGTATTTTAACATAGGGGGCTGTATACTTATGCCCCCTGTATTTTAACATAGGGGGGTGTATACTTATGCCCCTGTATTTTAACATAGGGGGGTGTATGCTTATGCCCCCTGTATTTTAACATAGGGGGGTGTATACTTATGCCCCCTGTATTTTAACATAGGGGGCTGTATACTTATGCCCCCTGTATTTTAACATAGGGGGGTGTATACTTATGCCCCTGTATTTTAACATAGGGGGGTGTATACTTATGCCCCTGTATTTTAACATAGGGGGGTGTATACTTATGCCCCCTGTATTTTAACATAGGGGGCTGTATACTTATGCCCCCTGTATTTTAACATAGGGGAGTGTATACTTATGCCCCTGTATTTTAACATAGGGGGGTGTATACTTATGCCCCCTGTATTTTAACATAGGGGGGTGTATACTAATGCCCCCTGTATTTTAACATAGGTGGGTGTATACTTATGCCCCTGTATTTTAACATAGGTGGGTGTATACTTATGCCCCCTGTATTTTAACATAGAGGGGTGTATACTAATGCCCCCTGTATTTTAAGGAAGAACATTTATTTATTTACGATAAATTATTCATTCACAGAGAAAATTGGTGTCCTTAAAGGTTGGATTTTCCATAATTTTTTAATAAAGGCATTAAGATCAATTTCCAAAAGGGGATTTTTTTATTCCTCTTTTAGTCAACTTCAGCATGGTTTCATAAACTTATAAGCACCACTGTCTTTTAAAAAGATGAGTAGAATTCATGATTATTCACATAAAGAATATAATTTGTGTGTAGCGCTCATTTTCAAGGTTTTGAGGACTTGTAGTTTCTATTGGTTCATTTTCTGATGGTGATACTGGAACAGTGGAAGTTAGTAAACAGAGAGTCAAGGTATTTGTGGGTGGAGTCCGAGTCCTCCAGGAATGTCAGCATGTTCTGCCACATTCCTGCCCTCAGAAAACTTGTGTGTCTTCTCCTGCAAACATGAGGAAACTACACAGATAGAAACTTTCACACGTCACTGTCAAACACCTGTTTCCTTGTGTAAAATGTAAACTTGCCTGGTGTGTTAAACAATGCCTGGTCCAGTTAGACCAAATGTTAACCTAATGTACCTTGTTGTGTAAATGGGCTGGTAATCAGCACAGTATTACTAATAGGGATGCTATGCTCCTACTATTCAGTCCAGGTAGAGACCAAGCACATTGCATCATACTCTGAAAGCCACGCCCTGCGGAGGGGAAAACAATTGGCGCCACAATATGCAACTAACGGCTCACATGCCTACAAAAGGGTCTGTAGCTAGCTATTAACATCAGATTAAAGCACGTCAAAGGATTATTTTAGCAACCTATGTCTACCAGAGAGGACCAGTTAATATTAGTAAGCTAACGTTAGATATGTAAGCTAAGGCACTTCCAAAAATAATAGTATAGCTCCCAATATATCTACAGTCCACTATAACATAAGTTGCATACTGTGTACTAAATGCTTTAGCTTAACTTACGGATATAAAGTTAGCCTAAAACTGACATTTGGATATGTGACTTGGTAACACAATGCTTGATGTATTATTGGGTAATGGGTATTAAGTTTGCTTTGTGTCTCCCCATTATTCCCGCTGATTTTTAACATCTTTATCCACTTTTGTCTTCATAAATTCATTCGTTTTTTCGGTTTCTGCAGCTTATAAAGCTATGGTTTCTTTAAATTGTTGTTAGTGCATCCCACCACACACCAGCTTTTAGGCATTTTTGTTGTTGTTAGCTATCTGAAGGAATTGATGAGAAGAAACCTTCACACAGTGTCAAAGTCAATAGAGAGCGAAGAGTCGATTTCCCTTCCAGTGGGGGCGGGACTTGTTAATGTCACTGTCTCTATACAGAGTCCTATACCTGGGTCTAAGGTATCGGCTGATCTGATACCAGTCTTAATTTAATAAGCTGTAGGCCTCACTGTGTGGAAGTGACTGGGATCATTCTTTCATGTGTTCAGTAAGACAACATCAGGCTGGACTTAAACATTGCTTTCCTGATTATAATAACTTTGCAAAATCAAAATATAATAAATACACAGATACAAATTTACTAAATTGTTAATCATTGTTTAAATAATAATGTCCTAGAGGAACGGCACATAAACGGGGACAATGCAATGACAAAAACAACCAAACAGAGGGCAATGTCACTCCTCAATGACATGTCGAGTGCAAATTTGAGTCGGGCAGGCATCGCTTAGCGACAAGTAGCATACAAGATGCTAACGAGAGACTTCTGTAATGTCAACACAGTAAAAATGGACCTACTTAACAAAGTTACCTGCTAGCTTAGCTACAAGTTAGCATCAAACACAACAAAGGCTGTCAGTTAAATGGTGTTTTGAGCTAATGTTAGCATTCAATCAACCATAGATAGCTACAACGTTTCTGAAATGATTTCCATCTTCTGTTATTGTTTGTAATGAGAAAACTTTATAATTTCATGGATTTCACAAATTTCAGTATGACAGTTATGCCGTAAATCGTTAAAATCTGAGCATGCACGACTTACATCTGCACTCGATTTACATTGGGGAGTGACAGGCAATAACAATGTGGCAACTCACAAAGAAATTTGGCATTTTGCATCTTTAGGGTGCTATATCAAATCTAAGAGTGAACAGTATTTTTAAAGTGTGTAGATACTGTATTTCAATTCAGATTTTATACGGCTTTATTATAATTTACATATTCAGAATCATGCTGAGATTAAGATTAGAGTTTTGGTGTACTGACAATCTGCTGTGTGCTGCTTTTGAACAGTGCATTGTTTCCATCTATCCCGGTCCATGATGTTTATCATCTTATCTAGTGTTGAATGTACAGTAATCAGCAACTCTTGCCATCAGATAAATGTTACTGACTTTTTACCTTTTCTTCACTGAAGCAAAATTAGAATGCTTTCCAAAACTCGGTTACTCTCCATTTTTGTCTTTGAGAACAAGAGAAATGGTTTAACACAATTGGAAATTAGGTCTCTGTAGACTGTACCCCTTACCGGGACTGCTCTGGTGCCGTAGGAAATTCCGCCTATTTCCATTTCCTTCCGCTTTCTTTTTTGTTGAAATTTAGATTCATGAGGACTGTTGTTAACTGCTCCTCAGATTGCAGGGTCACTCTGAGAATTACTGCTCGAGATCTTCTCTCCTGCTCCTGAAGGTAAATGGGAGAAAGAGGGACAACATGTTAAAAAAACAAAAACATTAGCTGATGTGTGTTGGCAAAATGGATGTAAGCTTGTTTTTCTTTGATTTGTTTCTTTGCAAAGAGTCTGTCAGTGTGTGTTTCCTGTGGAGTTCAGTATGTGAGAACATTCCTAAACCCATGTGTTGAGTATCTGTTTGCCTATCTGTATACTGACACCGTGGGAGAGTGATTTCTTAAACTTGTTTTTACTCTCAGGCTGTCTTAACTTTCATGCATCACACAGGAGGAAGGTTGCAGTATTATATATAATGGGAACAGCAGGGTGAGACAGTCGCTGTGTTCGCATGACAAAGGCAACTCTTATCAACTTTTATTGGATATATTCAATCATCTCCACAACTACATAAGCCACAATAAAATGTTACTCTTCCTTGCCTCTTTGAGCTATTATAGCATATATATATTTTTTTAGCATTATATGTCAGCTGCAAAGATTGTCTACTACCATACTGTGGGGGACAAAGCAGTTATTGTAAGCAAGAGGAGTCACAAGGGAAGTTCAAAAGTAATTTTTTCCCCCCAAAAGTCAATATAACAAAATGAAGATAAAGTTTTGGGCCCATAAAAGAGGTCACATAAATAGACGGCAACTCAATATATATAGACTGGTTTATGCTGCTGTATACTCAACATATAGACTGGTTTATGTTGTTGTATACTCAACATATAGACTGGTTTATGTTGTTGTATACTCAACATATAGACTGGTTTATACTGCTGTATACTCCATAAATAGACTGGTTTATGCTGCTGTATACTCAACATATAGACTGGTTTATGTTGCTGTATACTCAACATATAGACTGGTTTATGTTGCTGTGTATACTCAACATATAGACTGGTTTATACTTCTGTTTACTCTATATATAGACTGGTTTATACTGCTGTTTACTCCATATATAGACTGGTTTATGCTGCTGTTTACTCCATATATAGACTGGTTTATGCTGCTGTATAGCAGTCACTTTTTCCCCTCAAATATGTGCAACCTGTCAATTTAGCTAAAGCCTCACACACACTACTGAACTTAATATTTTACTCAAAAGCATTTGGAAGCATCTATCCATCCATAAAGCATTTATGCAACATGTCTTTCCAGAGCAATTGCCCAAATTCAATGGAAGTGAAAAGATAATCCACACGATTAGCTAGTTTAATATTAAGTGTCGACAAATTTTCGTGGAAATATCTTCTACTTAAGAAATAGTCTCCATAATGCAAAGTGTGAAGCAATTTTAAATTGGGTTGGAAACAGGGACGCTAGCTTAACATGTCCTCTTAACGGCTGAGTGTAACGGCAGGAAATGCTAACGTTAGCTCAACATTTTCTCTTAACGGCTGAGTGTAACGGCAGGAAATGCTAACGTTAGCTTAACATTTCCTCTTAACGGCTGAGTGTAACGGCAGGAAATGCTAACGCTAGCTTAACATTTTCTCTTAATGGCTGAGTAACGGCAGGAAATGCTAACGCTAGCTTAACATTTCCTCTTAATGGCTGAGTAACGGCAGGAAATGCTAACGCTAGCTTAACATTTCCTCTTAACGGCTGAGCATAACGGCAGGAAATGCTAACGTTAGCTCAACATTTCCTCTTAACGGCTGAGTGTAACGGCAGGAAATGCTAACGTTAGCTTAACATTTCCTCTTAACGGCTGAGTGTAACGGCAGGAAATGCTAACGTTAGCTTAACATTTCCTCTTAATGGCTGAGTGTAACGGCAGGAAATGCTAACGCTAGCTCAACATTTTCTCTTAACGGCTGAGCATAACGGCAGGAAATGCTAACGCTAGCTCAATTAACGGTTGAGTGTAACGGCAGGAAATGCTAACGCTAGCTCAATTAACGGCTGAGTGTAACGGCAGGAAATGCTAACGTTAGCTTAACATTTTCTCTTAACACAAGCGACAACTTCGGCTCATAGACAGTTAAATAAATGTTTGGCTACACATTTAGCTTTTTGAACAAACGCCCAAAATGGCTAATTGTTAATGTTAGTTGTCTGAAGTTAGCTAGCTAACATCAATTTACACTTCTTTTCTTTTTTTGTTTTATTACTCACCAAGTCCTTTTTTTCAAAACTCTATCCAAAAACAGTGTTCAGCAACAATGACAGAACGGGAACTCAAACTCACTCCTTAAATTGGTATTAAAAACGGGTTAACTTGTTTCATTTGACCATTTGTGTGTCTTTCCCCACTTATTAATTAGCTAGCTGTCAGTTAGCTAGTTAGGCTCTCCGTTGGATGGTAGGGCTCGTGGCGTTCCGATCCAATAGAACGCTGTCCTCTTAAAGAGACAGACACAAACTAAAATGTTATCTTGGTTGGTTATGGATCCATTGCAGGACTGTAGTCAAGACCACCTTAGCCGAGTCCAAGACCAGGACTAGTCGAGTCCAAGACAAGACCTAGTCCAAAAAGGTTTGAGTCCAAGACAAGACCGAGTCCAAAAAGGTTTGAGTCCAAAAAGGTTTGAGTCCGAGCCAAGACCGAATCCAAAGAGGTTTGAGTCCAAGACAAGACAGAGTCCAAAAAGGTTTGAGTCCGAGTCAAGACCAAGTCCAGGACAGAAAAAAATGGTCTTATGCATGACAGTATCAAGACAATCATTTTGGGTTTCACTTTCCCTCCAATATTATTATCAACATAATAAAGACACCTGGACTCGGTCAAGACCAAAAGCCATATTGGGCAAGACCAGTGGCCGAGACCGAGACAAGTCCGAGTCCAAGTACTAGCGAGTCCGAGACCATAGAAAAACGGTCTCAAATCCGGACTCGAGTCCAAGACCGGACTCGAGTACTACAGCCCTGATCCATAGACGCTTTAAAATAGAGGATCTCGTATAAGATGCAGTTGGTGATTTGGATAAAATTCAATATGATATATTATTGTGAGATTGGCTGATATACATTGTGAAATCATAGGCTTTTATATTTCTGGAAATTAAGTTAACTGTGCATCATATTTTATGCTGGAAAGTGACTATAAGTACATCTACTCAAGTAGCCTAAGGTTACTAGAAGGTTGGTACTTGTAGGCCTACTTTACTCCATTAAGTCTCCATTTTCTGCAACTTTATAATTATACTCCTCCACATTTCAAAGAGAAATATTACTGCACTATATTTATCGATGGCTAAAGTATTTTGCATCTTTCAATTTTGACATTTACAAGTAGCCTAAGAAGTAAGAATAAACCAATACCGCCATGTGGTTTGGTGATCTTGTTGGATTAGAATGACATTTAATGTAATTATACCATGTTTTTTTTATTATTTTGTTATTCTAACTAAGGTTACAAGTGCAGTTTACTGATGTGTCCGTCTGTTTCCTTGCAGGTCCAAGATGGAGCTGAAGGTGTGGGTAGAGGGCGCGGTCAGAGTGGTCTGCGGCCTATCACTGAAAACCTCCTGCCAGGATGTCGTCATAGCTCTTGCACAAGCAATTGGTAAGTCTCACAGGGCTCATCCTCCTCCAACACTGTTTATAGTCATACATGTTTTGATTTATAATACGTTGTTGTTGTTTTCGTAAATCCTTCCATCACTGTTGTTAGGAACACTGTCACAGACGTTACATTAGCTTTCCTATTCCAGCCCCCACGTCGTTTAAATGGCAAATGCACCTGCACCCAACTGTGCACCCATGGGCGTGCTGGTCTTGCAGGGAGGTGTGTTCAGGTGCATTCTGGGCGTGCTGGTCTTACAGGGAGGTGTGTTCAGGTGCATTCTGGGCGTGCTGGTCTTACAGGGAGGTGTGTTCAGGTGCATTCTGGGCGTGCTGGTCTTACAGGGAGGTGTGTTCAGGTGCATTCTGGGCGTGCTGGTCTTACAGGGAGGTGTGTTCAGGTGCATTCTGGGCGTGCTGGTCTTACAGGGAGGTGTGTTCAGGTGCATTCTGGGCGTGCTGGTCTTTGGTCTTACAGGGAGGTGTGTTCAGGTGCATTCGGGGCGTGCTGGTCTTACAGGGAGGTGTGTTCAGGTGCATTCTGGACGTGCTGGTCTTACAGGGAGGTGTGTTCAGGTGCATTCTGGGTGTGCTGGTCTTACAGGGAGGTGTGTTCAGGTGCATTCTGGGCGTATTGCTATCTTGAGCTAGGGACAAGTGATTGTGCCATTTACCAACAAAAACCTGGTCTAAAGTAGAGATGGTCTGATTCAATTTTTTGCTTCCAGATACCGATTCAGATTCCTGAAAAAAAAGATCTTTAGAAAAGAGAAGAAAGAACACAAACAATATAGTGCAATGCATTGCAAACACATTCCCACTGGTATCAAACTTGATTTTAATAATCCTACAGCCTTTTCTCTTGTGCCACCATTGATGTATTTGCATGTTTTTCTTCTTTGGATAGCAACATCGTCAGTAGGTTTTGTATTGCAGAGTGCATTTGTGTTGTGAAAACTGCAAACTATAGATTGGCTAAGACCTTTTGCATTTAAGTACTTTGTGCCACACCAAAACACAAATATAAAGATTTCCTGCAAAAACCTTTGACGTGATACGACTGGAAACTGATTTCTTGGATTTTTTTCTATGCAACATGTTTGTGTTTTCGTTTTTTTCACATTCTGATTGACAATTCTCACTATTAAACTGTTAATTATTCCTGCAATTCCTTTGTTATGCAGCCCCCCGTCCACAACATCTAGCTGTTTGTTGCTTGTAATAAAGCAAGCTGTTAAGTATTAATCCTTTATGTATCTGTATTTTCCACAGGTCAGACCGGTCGTTATATTCTTATCTTCAAGCTACGTGGCACCGAGAGACAGCTGGTTGCTGATGACTGTCCTCTTCAGCATCTGGCTCAGCTGGGACAGCTGGCCTCAGATGTCCAGTTCATTCTGCGGAGGACAGGTCCCAGCCTCAGTGACGGTCAAGACACACCCAAAACAAAAAGACGTTTTTCCCCTCCCCAACCATCAGAACCAGAGCCCCTCAGACACAATGAGCCACACAAGGCTCTCACCTTCAATCTGGGCCCCTCAACACATCCCAAGAGGACCAAACCAAGCAGGGCCTGGTCTCCGTCACCCCGAGACTCCCCAGAACCCCGAGCCTCCCCTGTCTCTTTCCTAGACGCTGTCAACCCTGTGAAGGCACTTCCCTCTTCCTCCTCCAAAGAGGAGATGTTTAGGCAGATTCTGCAGCAGCAGAATAGGCTGCGAGACCTGGAGATTCAGCTTCATGCTCTGGAGCGAGAGACAGAGGTGTTGGAGCGAGAGAGGTCTGCCACAGTCCCTAGTCTGACCCCGGTCCCCGATGGCGAACTGGAGAAACTGGAGCAGCGTCTGAGGCAGAACGAGGCAGATTTGATGCACAGCGAGCAGTGGGAGGAGCAGTTACAGGAAGAGCTGGACAGAGAACAAGGTATGTGTTCAAACCAGTTTACATTCTCTACATTGTTTTGGTGTGCGACTTCTTCTTCTGATGTTTCTAAAACCAGAAATGTTAACCCATCATCAACAGAAATGCGTAGACGTCTACACCAGATACAGTCGTCGGTGGATGATGATAGTCATCGGATCAAGGAGCTCCACGCGCGTTCTGAACATCTACAGCAGAATATACAGCACAGAGCCCACAGACAAAGCTCTCGGGCAGGCGCTCGGCAGGCAGAAGAGGCCCGGAGGCCTCTGGAGCAGGAGCTCCACTTCCGCTTGCTGCAGGGAGAGGAACTGGATGCAACACTGTCAGAGACACAGAGGGATCGACAAACTACGGAAAAAAAGCTGCAGGTATAAATCTCCATAATCTCACAATATTTCAAAGGGCTCGGGCGCACCAGAATTTAAGGCAGTGACATTTCAGGCCCAATTTCTTTCAATAGGATCACCACACTAAAGGAATAAAAAGGAACTTTTGGCTTGGCTTTGTCACTGGGGCGGTACCTTAATGGGACAAGATGTACCTTTTCCACTACTTTGTTGTACCTTTAACAAGCTGGAATCAGAGATTTTTTACGTTGTTTTCATAAAAACTGACTCAAAAACGTTTGATCAAAATAGTTGCTGATTGATTTAATAGTTAAAGGTCCCATGACATGGTGCTCTTTGGATGCTTTTTTATAGACCTTAGTGGTCCCTAATACTGTATCTGAAGTCTCTTTATATAGACCTTAGTGGTCCCCTAATACTGTATCTGAAGTCTCTTTATATAGACCTTAGTGGTCCCCTAATACTGTATCTGAAGTCTCTTTTATATAGACCTTAGTGGTCCCTAATACTGTATCTGAAGTCTCTTTATATAGACCTTAGTGGTCCCTAATACTGTATCTGAAGTCTCTTTTATATAGACCTTAGTGGTCCCCTAATACTGTATCTGAAGTCTCTTTATATAGACCTTAGTGGTCCCCTAATACTGTATCTGAAGTCTCTTTTATATAGACCTTAGTGGTCCCTAATACTGTATCTGAAGTCTCTTTTATATAGACCTTAGTGGTCCCCTAATACTGTATCTGAAGTCTCTTTATATAGACCTTAGTGGTCCCCTAATACTGTATCTGAAGTCTCTTTTATATAAACCTTAGTGGTCCCCTAATACTGTATCTGAAGTCTCTTTTATATAGACCTTAGTGGTCCCCTAATACTGTATCTGAAGTCTCTTTCCCAAAATTAAGCCTTGGTGCAGAATTCCAGCCAATAGAGCCAGTCTTTTAATGAGCTTTCCTTATGAGCTTTACGTAGTCTGTAGCTTTTGACGAGGGGGGCTTGGGGGTAAGGTGGAGGATGGGGGGTGAGGTCTTGACCATCTGCCATTTTGCTCGTTTGAAAGCCATGATGTCTCTCTCTCATGGGGGGGCCAAATTCTCTGGGTGAGCAAAGCAGAGAAAGGGGACCTTATGACCTCATCTGGGCCCATCTGAGCTTTCAGTTTCTCAAAGGCAGAGCAGGATACCCAGGGCTCGGTTTACACCCATCACCATTTCTAGCCACTGGGGGGACCATAGGCAGGCTGGGGGAACTCATATTAATGTTAAAAAACCTCATAAAGGGACATTTTCATGCCATGGGACCTTTCATTAGTCTTTGCAGCTCTATCTATGACAAAGACATGAAAAAGAATGTTAGTTTCCAAAACTGAGGACATGAATAGAGAACGGGAGGGTTAATATATGTTTTCAACCCAAAGTGTGTGCCGTTAGTGATGTAATGTTCCCTGCATCCTCTAGGACAGATGGAAGACGGTGGAGGACCTGGACAAGGAGCTGAGACAGTGTAAGCTGCAGCAGTTTATCCAGCAGACCGCCATGCCAAACGCAGACCAGACAAACGTTCTGCCTGTCCCTGAAGTTTACCTCAGCAGCGCTGGTATAATTGAGTAGGAGTCACTGTACGTCATCAGATTGTTTAAAGTGATTATAAGGAGAAGTTAAAATAGTGCCACTGTGTTAAAATACTAGTAGTTTAATGTAAAAGTATCCTGCTTTCTTGTTTTTAGCACATGTACAGTATCAAAAGACAAATACTGGCATTGAAGAAGAGTCAAGACTAGTTCCACTGAACAGATCATATATATAGAAGTATTGTGTGAGAAGGAAAGAAAGAAAGAACAAAAGAAAGAAAGGGAGGGATACAAGCTCAAATAAACAGAAACAATGATGAATAATTAAATAAACACAGATGTCTGACCCAATTTTCTCTGTTTCCTCTACAGGACATCGTGAACTGGAAGTTATCTAAAACCATACGGCCCGTCCTGTGTGTGTGTGTGTGTGTGTGTGTGTGTGTGTGTGTGTGTGTGTGTGTGTGTGTGCGTGCGTGTGCATGTGTGTGTGTGTGTGTGTGTGTATGTGTGTGTGTGTGTGTGTGTGTGTGTGCGTGCGTGTGCATGTGTGTGTGTGTGTGTGTATGTGTGTTAAGCGCTTTACTGCGATTTTCTTTGTGAAAAAAGTCTCTTTGAAATAAAATATAACAAATGACAAATGACTACTGATAAAAATGAAGAATTGTATTTTTGCTTTATATTTTCTACATGAACTTGTCACATAAATAAATAAATATAAATATAAATAAAGTCTTTATATCAACTCTGTCTCATCTTTGTTTTTTAAAATCAGTTCATCTTTGCTCCATCAGAGGGCGCCACAGCTTCATCCAGGATGAGATCATACATTTACACAATTTACACACACACACACACAGGCAGAGACACATACACACCTACCCTCACACATATACACACACACACACACACACACCAACCATACACACACACACACACACCAACCCTCAACATACACACACACATAAACACACACGCCAACCATACACACACACACACATCAACCATCCACACACACACAAACACCAACCCTCAACATACACACACACACCAACCATACACACACACACACCAACCATACACACACACACACCAACCATAGACACACACACACCAACCATCCACACACACACAAACACCAACCCTGAACATACACACACACAAACACACACACACCAACCATACACACACACACACACACCAACCCTCAACATACACACACACACAAACACACACGCCAACCATACACACACACACACATCAACCATCCACACACACACAAACACCAACCCTCAACATACACACACACACCAACCATACACACACACACACCAACCATCCACACACACACAAACACCAACCCTGAACATACACACACACAAACACACACACACACCAACCATAGACACACACACACCAACCATCCACACACACACAAACACCAACCCTCAACATACACACACACAAACACACACACACCAACCCTCTACACGCACACACATACACCAACCATCCACACACACACAAACACACACACAATGTTGACATTTTTAAATCTAAAATGATTTAAATGATTACGTAATGGTTGCACATCAACCGAACAATTAGACGACTAACCGATTAATTGCTTGTTTTACAAAATGTCAGAAAAAATATTAATATTAATATTAACTTTCTGATGGAAAGGAAAACCTTTGTATTTGTCATGCTGATAGTCACCCCTGCTGACCTTACTTCCCTTCATTCGATAGTGACAGTGAACAGACATGAAAGGGGGAGAGAAAGAGGGGGATGACACCCAGCAAATGGCCGCAGGTTGGACCCGAACCCGGGGCCGCTGCAAAGGACCCAGTCCACATGGGGCGCACGCTCCCACTGGGTGAGCCGGAACTGGACCATCTGGTAGTGGATCATTCTAGGACAGTAACCAAGCAACGTTACACCAGTCAGTAGATAAAAATGACTCCCACTCACCCATCCCCCTGGACCAATCCCTTGTCTATGTTTAACAACCACTTCCTCATATAAGCATTAGGAACATTGGAAATGTTTCTTAGGGAAAAGAGAGAATAGATCAATGAATACATGTGTGTAAAAATGAAATTAACTGCAAAATAAGTATTATACAGTCACATCTGTGAGTCGTCTGATTATCTTTGGTCCGTTTTGGGGCTCCATAGAAAGAAGGAAAGGTAGAATTCAGACTGTATCTATATTATTGTATCTGTATCTATACTCTATTTACTATGTCTACAGCAGTTGTTAATCTACTTAATCATAAAACAACCTGTTTTATGATTAAGTACATACCCCCGTAATCACTGTTTTTGGTGCTTGGTGACAACAGCATTGCCATTTTGTCGTGCCTTCTTGGCACCTTGTTGGCTAAAGGTCAAGTGATTACCGAGTTAATAGGATTGACGGGCATCCCTCTGCTGCTCAGCAGCTCTTCAGTTTGAGTAGATGCCTATAGGCGCCCTACAGACTTCCAGATCCACACTTTTATTTGCATCTTTCCTCAAAGAAATCCAAGGCACAATGGGACAAGAAGAGAGCCACAGTGAGGAGATGGCTTTGGCACAAATTCAGGATTTGTGCTTGACTTTCATGAAGGAGTGTCCGAGCGGTGCGTTGCATTTACACGAGTTCAAGAGGATCTTCGGGGTGCCCAACAGCTCTGCAGAGGAGTCCCTCTACATTGAGACAATATTCAACTCCTTTGACACAAATAAGGTAAAATATGCAGCAATTTCTCACTTCAGAAGTAGAAATGTAGTTCTATTGCAAGTGCAACCGTTGTGAATCTGTTACATTCTCTCTCATCTGTTTTCATTTGTATCGTAATGTATCAGCGTGAACCAACCATGAACCAATCCTCCGTTCCTCTGCCCCTTTCTTATCTAACCTGGGGTAAAGTTAGGTTATTGTTTGACATTTGTCGGTTTTCCAAACCTTCAATAGCTCCGTGTCAAAGCTTCACTTTCCCCCAGTCTTAGGTTAAGTTGGTGAAGTAATTAAGAAGACGTTTTCACCGTTTTGATCAACTTAAAATGAAGATGCTGTTTAGAGTGAAAATCATCTCAAATCACTTCTATTATAAAGCATGACAGCCATTAAACATCCCACACTTGTGAGTTAGTGAAAAGAACATTTATATAATATAAAATACAGCAAATCAAAAGTTTCTGCACATTTCAAGATTGCAATTTAAATAGCTTGCTCATTTCTGAATATATTAAACTTCCAATCACCTTGCATCACCTTTGGCAACCTATCACAACTTTTGCAGGTGTTAGTGTGTAAAAAAATGACAAAGTGATTATTAGAAAATGATATCATTGTGTGTCTTATTTAACCTTTGGTACATTGTGAATTGAATTTGTCACCAACATGATCGGATTGTTTCATAGCAGCCACTTTTGTGTTATTTTCTCACAGGATAACACGCTTAATTTCATCGAGTACGTAGCAGCGCTTCACTTGATCTTAGGGGGGACTCTCGAAGATAGGCTCAAGTGGTCCTTCAAGATGTACGACAAGGACGGGAACGGCAAGCTGGACAGGCAGGAGGTGAAACGGCTCATCAAGGTGAGGAAGACATTTCCACAAATCCTCTGTCCATAATGAACATCACTTTTCTGTGACTTGTTTCTGAAATAAATACAAATGTTACGAGTGTGTTGAAAGTGCAGTGGGATGCCTTCAGCTGAAATCACTGGGTTTTATAACTCTAAGCCTCTCAACACAGATTATAGTTCAAGGCTTAAGGGCAGGGGTCACGACCTGTGGGGTCCCAGGGTGTTAGGTGAGGGGGGCCGGTCTCTGTGCATGGGGACTATTCTCAAGTGGTCTTTACAGTAAACCTCAACCTCCAGAGACCTGAAATTAGCCCACTGCTTTGCTAATTAGATAATATGCTATATTTTACCTCACGATGACCTACAAACAAAATGTTGTATTCCTTATTATTTTGGGGTATAAAACTATTCAAATTCTCAATTTATGGGACATATTTGGGAGTCTCTTCAGTCAATTCATTTAAGACAGTAGAGCTGCACAGATGAATCAGTTAATCAATTAGTTATCTATTAAATCAACAGGTTTTTGTCATTTTTTTAAAAAAGAAATAAAGGTAAAACGTCTCTGATTGCAGCTTGTTAGATGGGAATATTTTCTAGTTTAGTGACAGCAAAGTGAATATCTTTGAGTTGTGGACAAAATAAGACATTTGGTCATCTTGTGCTTTGGGAAACACTGATCCATTGTATAGACCACATAACTAATCCATTCATCCAGAAAATTATTGAGCGATTAAATTAAAAATAATCATTAGTTGCAGCCCTATAAGACTGATCCATGTAGTTAGTTAGGGTTAAATCATCTTTCACAAAGCCTGGATGACATGTGCCTGCTGCCATTGCCAGTGTCACACACTGTATGCTGTGCAGAAGTAAAAGCTTTGGTAAATAGATTTATTTAATCGAGTTATGGTTGTACCTATAATCACACACTGTGTCATGTATCTCACACAGATCATTTATAAAATCAAGCTCCAGAAGACGGATATCAGCATGACGCCGACTGAAATCTGTGACAGGATCTTTGAGCTGGTTGACCAGAATAATGATGGTAAGGAGGTACACATTAGAAAACAGGAAACAGGAATATGTCACCTTAAGTTATATCTGTTTCAGACCTCTAAGCACCTCTGAAAAGAAAACGCCACAAGTAATATTAAATGTAGTTAACTGCTGACACAATACAGTAACGTGAGCTATTTAAATCAGCTGATACATGGGTACACCTCATTATGTCGTACTAGTGTGTCTCCGTGTGGACTTTGTCCACAGACATCTCACCTATCAGTCCCAAAACGTCCCAGTTAGAGAGGAGATGCCCTCAACATATTCTATGTAGGTCTTCACAATCATTCCCAGAAAGAACCAAGAAGACCTTGTTGTGGTTTGGGGTTTTGTTTGGGTTTATTTTTCTCTTTCTTTGGCCTCCTTGTGTTTTTTGTCTGTTTTCTCCGTGGTCTTGTGTTGCTGGTCCTGTCTTGTGTTCCTCGGTGAGTGTTTTCTCTGTTTTATGTTGATAGTCTGGTTTCCTGTCCTGTCTTGTCTTGCCCAGCTTTACTTTTGCCTGTCTGATTGTCCTGCCCCGCCCTAATGTGACGCACCTGATGCCTCACCTGTTCCCCATTATCTCATTACCTCTTGTATTTAACCCCTGTGTTACCTTTGTCTCTTGGCAGATCGTTCTTGTTTACATGCTTGTTTATTCCTCGTCCTGCTGCCTGTTCTCATCCTCCCTGTAAGTGTCATCCCTGTTTGTTAGCCCTGTCTGTTTTTGCCCTTTTTCCCCTGGACCTCGGTGGACGTTATTCTTGCATTTTTTGGACTTTGCTTCATGGTTTTTGCTCCCTGTGTTGGTTTTGGACAATAAAGCCCTTGTTTACCCACTCCTGCCTCCTCCTCTCTGCGTTTGGGTCCTCACCACACCGTACCGTGACAGACCTGTCTTGTTGCACCATCCAAAATCTCAAAACTTTCCATTTTTAGCGTGTCGCTAGAGGAATGCATTGCCCGGCTGCTCACACATAGACAATGAATGGGAAGCATAGACATGCCACTTGGCAGTGGACATGTACCTTTATTCTAGGGAGTTGGGTTGGGAACTGGAGGGTCGGTGGTTCAAGTCCCCGTACGGACCAAAGCATGGAGAGTGGATCGGTAGCTGGAGAGATGCCACTTCACCTCCTGGGCACTGCCGGGTTCCCTTGAGCAAGGCACCATACCCCCCCCCCCCCCCCAACCGCTCAGGGCACTGGTCCAGCTGGCAGCCCCCCCCCACTCTGATATCTCTCCATTTGATGCATGATTAGGTCCTGAGCATGCATGTGTGTGTGTGTGTGTGTGTGTATTTCAGGCCTGTGTGTAGTGATTACTAACAAACAGAGTGTAAATTGTAATTTCCACATGGGGATCAATAAACAGTATACATTTTAATTATCATTATTATTATAAAGTAGGGTAATCAGACGTCCCCGGTTACCGGGGACAGTCCCCAATTTGGGTGACCTGTCCCCGGCTGGATCTGTCCCCGGTTTTCACTGTGACTGACAGGCCCGATACTGGAATGAAAGAAAGAAAACTCTGACCAAACGGAGCCGATCGAGCAGCGCTGCTCAGAGCTCAGAGATGTTTTAGAAAGCCGTATTTTACCATGCTAAAATCACCGATTATTTACATGGAGTCTGGTGGAGATATGCTGCTCTATACACGCTAAAAGTAGTGATTATTTACATGGAGTCTGGTGGAGATATGCTGCTCTATACACGCTAAAAGTAGTGATTATTTACATGGAGTCTGGTGGAGATATGCTGCTCTATACACGCTAAAAGTAGTGATTATTTACATGGAGTCTGGTGGAGATATGCTGCTCTATACACGCTAAAATCACTGATTATTTACATGGAGTCTGGTGGAGATATGCTGCTCTATACACGCTAAAAGTAGTGATTATTTACATGGAGTCTGGTGGAGATATGCTGCTCTATACACGCTAAAAGTAGTGATTATTTACATGGAGTCTGGTGGAGATATGCTGCTCTATACACGCTAAAAGTAGTGATTATTTACATGGAGTCTGGTGGGTTTAGCGAACACAATTTCGCAGACTTTTATGTTTTAAAAAAGGATCTTAATCTTTAACAGAAAGGTCGGTCTCCTTAGAAATCCTTTCCATAATGTTATCAGACACTTAGAATATTAATCTGAGTCTGTCAGCAGCAAAACGAGCACTTTATGAACGTAAATACAAGCTGGACAATTATCCCATTAACTTCCATTGTAGCTTGTTTCTCTGCTGCCGACTGCAGCGATCTCGTTTCATACTGCATCAATGTCAAAGGAAAATCTTTCCTCAATAGTTTATATTGTATCCGATACTCAGCTCTAGGTCTAGTGTCCCCGTTTTAAGTTTTACAAAAATTAAAAACATGACGTGTTTTGAAGGTATTTACGCTTCTGAGCTGAAAATGTCCCCGGATTTTGTCTGAGAAATCTGGTCCCTTTATTATAAAGTCATCCATGTGGATTGTGTTTTTGTGCCCTCACAGGTCAGATTACATTGTCAGAGTTCATGGAGGGAGCTCAGAAGGACGAATGGGTCATGAGCTTGTTGAAGTTGGACGTTAACGCCAGCAGCTGGGTCATCCAGAACTGTGGTAAATTATCCTGATCTCTCACCGAGTGGGTTCTTCGGGTTAATTTTTTTTTAGGCTGACAGAGAGGTGCTGTCTTCGGTCTCCATTTTGAGGTTCCTGTGACTCGGAGCTGGAGCTCAAGGCACTTCTTCAAGGCTGCAGGTCCGAAGGCCGAATTGTCAGTAATGTCCAGCAGTTTGTCCAGTGTCCTCCTCTCTGCCACCGTCACCAGTGAGTCCAGCCTGGAGGTGTCCTTCTTGGATATGCTGCCCCCCCCCAGCACACCACAGTGTAGAAGAGGACACTGGTGACCCCAGACTGGTAAAACATCCACAGCAGTTTGCTCCAGATGTTAAAGGACTGCAGTCTCCTCAGGAAGTACAGCTGGCTCTGTGTCTTCCTGTCCAATTGGCTGGTGTGTGTTGTCCAGTCCAGTTTGTTGTCCAGCCACAGCCCGAGGTATTTGTATGATGGAACTGCCACCACCTCAACGCCCTCCAGCGGGACTGGTCGCAGTCTTGATCTGGACCTCCCAAAGTCAACGACCAGCTCCTTCGTCTTAGAGGTGTTGAGCTGTAGGCAGTTAGTGCGACACCAGAGAGCAAAGTCCCCACTAGACTCCAATACTCCTCCTCCCTGTCACCCCTGATACACCCAACGATGGCTGTGTCATCGGCGTACTTCTGTATGTGACACAGCTCCGAGTTGTAACAGAAGTCCGAGGATAAGAGAAGAGGGCTCAGCACTGTGCCCTGGGGGACTCCAGTGCTGATGACCACAGCGTCAGACATGATGACGTCCTTTAGCCTTACGTACTGTGGCCTGTCAGTGAGGTAGTCTCTGATCCAGTCTACCAGATAGGGGTCTACTCCCATCCTGTTCAGTTGGTCCTGAAGTATAGGTAGTATATACAGTATACTGAGTGTCTGTGTGTCAGACACTCAGTATATAGGAGGAGTTATAAAGGTTGATGGCCACAGGCAGGTATGACTTCCTGTGGCGCCCCGTGGTGCATTGTGGGGGAATAAGCCATGTGCTACCCTTTGCCATACTCGACCACATCTATCTCCCAGCTGTAAAAAGTCACTGGGCGCTGGTGGTTCTTCGAGGGTAATACCTGTACCTGTTTTTGTAATTACCTGAAGCAGGCAGATATAGTATATATATACTATATTTGTGAGTATGTCGCTGCATGATTCAATAAATTCTCCTTTGCACGTGATCATTTGAAACATTCGTTGCATTATGTGGTGTCGTAATCCTTGGCTGTGAAATACAATCTTAATTTTGTGGATTATCTGTTTCAGATGTGAATTTTTTTTTATTATTAAAAATCTTTTTATACACACTACATGTGGTGTTTTCTTTCATTTCTTTTAGACCCAGTGTATTTTAGAAGTCCACCTCCTGGTGTCACCCAGGTCAGAAATGTCCAAATCCTAAACCCAAAGGCTTAAAACATAATCCTCGGAGGCTGAAACATAGTTACTTATTGGCTGCAGGATAGGGTGACCAGACGTCCCCGGTCTCCGGGGACAGTCCCCGGTTTTGGTGACCTGTCCCCGGCTGGATCTGTCCCCGGAAATGTCCCCGGTTTTCACTGTGATTGACAGACCCGATACTGGAATGAAGATGAAGGAAAGGGACGCTCATAAACCCCGCCCCCCTCCATGTTAGCGGATGACACATGGCCCAAACAAAAAAATCAAAGTACTCGTCAAATACATTTTTCCCAAAGATGGTTTCTGTTATTTTAGGTAGATCTGATCACGCTGATGTTTGATCAAGTGTTGGTTTTTTCGGATCATTTTGGTTTTTTATTGGTTATTGTATGCTATTAAAACGGGGGGATGTACTTTATAAAAAACATTGTATTTTAGAAAGTACATGGGTTTTGTGTGCAAAAATCCTAATTTGTGAAGTAACTAGTAAATAACGTTTGGGGGGGACATTTTATCAAAAAATCTGCTTAGAAATATAGAAAATGTTAGATAGGACAGAACAACACAATGTAACTGCTAAATAAAGCATCACATTCATTATTAACTGGCTTTTTTCCCTTATTTTTGATTTGTATATAGAAAAGAAGCTCAGTAAAAACAATTTTGCTACTTGATTTTTTTTAAATGAAGCTTCATAATGAAAGTATTTGAAACAAAGTACAGTACTTGAGTAAATGTACTTAGTTACATTTTACCACTTGTTGTGTTGGCCGCTATGTCAGATCATCTTATTATCAGTGTTTTCTGTTACAATTAAGACATCGGAGCAGCTCACAAAATGCAGCACTATGACAAAAACTCTTCAATTAGGCTGATATCATTCACTTTAATATAATCAGGACATTATATTACATGTCATTTAGCTGATGCTGCGTCCTTCTGAACCCTGCTGCGTCCTGCTGAACCCCGCTGCGTCCCGCTGAACCCTGCTGCGTCCTTCTGAACCCTGCTGCGTCCTGCTGAACCCTGCTGCGTCCTGCTGAACCCTGCTGCGTCCTTCTGAACCCTGCTGCGTCCTTCTGAACCCTGCTGCGTCCTGCTGAACCCTTCTGCGTCCTGCTGAACCCTGCTGCGTCCTTCTGAACCCTGCTGCGTCCTGCTGAACCCTGCTGCGTCCTGCTGAACCCTGCTGCGTCCTGCTGAACCCTGCTGCGTCCTTTTGAACCCTGCTGCGTCCTGCTGAACCCTTCTGCGTCCTGCTGAACCCTGCTGCGTCCTGCTGAACCCTGCTGCGTCCCGCTGAACCCTGCTGCGTCCTGCTGAACCCTGCTGCGTCCCGCTGAACCCTGCTGCGTCCTGCTGAACCCTGCTGCGTCCTTCTGAACCCCGCTGCGTCCTGCTGAACCCTGCTGCGTCCCGCTGAACCCTGCTGCGTCCTGCTGAACCCTGCTGCGTCCTGCTGAACCCTGCTGCGTCCTTCTGAACCCTGCTGCGTCCTTCTGAACCCTGCTGCGTCCTGCTGAACCCTGCTGCGTCCTGCTGAACCCTTCTGCGTCCTGCTGAACCCTGCTGCACCCTACTGAACCCTGCTGCCTCCTGCTGAACCCTGCTGCGTCCTGCTGAACCCTGCTGCGTCCTGCTGAACCCTGCTGCGTCCTTTTGAACCCTGCTGCGTCCTGCTGAACCCTGCTGCGTCCTGCTGAACCCTGCTGCGTCCTGCTGAACCCTGCTGCGTCCCGCTGAACCCTGCTGCGTCCCGCTGAACCCTGCTGCGTCCCGCTGAACCCTGCTGCGTCCTGCTGAACCCTGCTGCGTCCTGCTGAACCCCGCTGCGTCCTGCTGAACCCTGCTGCGTCCCGCTGAACCCTGCTGCGTCCTGCTGAACCCTGCTGCGTCCCGCTGAACCCTGCTGCGTCCTTCTGAACCCTGCTGCGTCCTTCTGAACCTTGCTGCGTCCTTCTGAACCCTGCTGCGTCCTGCTGAACCCTGCTGCGTCCTGCTGAACCCTGCTGCGTCCTGCTGAACCCTGCTGCGTCCTGCTGAACCCTGCTGCGTCCTTCTGAACCCTGCTGCGTCCTGCTGAACCCTGCTGCGTCCTGCTGAACCCTGCTGCCTCCTTCTGAACCTTGCTGCGTCCTGCTGAACCCTGCTGTGTCCTTCTGAACCCTGCTGCGTCCTGCTGAACCCTGCTGCGTCCCGCTGAACCCTGCTGCGTCCCGCTGAACCCTGCTGCGTCCCGCTGAACACTGCTGCGTCCCGCTGAACCCTGCTGCGTCCCGCTGAACCCTGCTGCGTCCCGCTGAACCCTGCTGTGTCCTGCTGAACCCTGCTGAACCCTGCTGCGTCCTTCTGAACCCTGCTGCCTCCTGCTGAACCCTGCTGCGTCCCGCTGAACCCTGCTGCGTCCCGCTGAACCCTGCTGCCTCCTGCAGAACCCTGCTGCCTCCTGCTGAACCCTGCTGCCTCCTGCTGAACCCTGCTGCGTCCCGCTGAACCCTGCTGCGTCCTTCTGAACCCTGCTGCGTCCCGCTGAACCCTGCTGCGTCCTTCTGAACCCTGCTGCGTCCTGCAGAACCCTGCTGCGTCCTGCTGAACCCTGCTGAACCCTGCTGCGTCCTTCTGAACCCTGCTGCCTCCTGCTGAACCCTGCTGCGTCCCGCTGAACCCTGCTGCCTCCTGCTGAACCCTGCTGCCTCCTGCTGAACCCTGCTGCGTCCCGCTGAACCCTGCTGCGTCCTTCTGAACCCTGCTGCGTCCCGCTGAACCCTGCTGCGTCCTTCTGAACCCTGCTGCGTCCTGCAGAACCCTGCTGCCTCCTGCTGAACCCTGCTGCGTCCCGCTGAACCCTGCTGCGTCCTTCTGAACCCTGCTGCGTCCTGCAGAACCCTGCTGCCTCCTGCTGAACCCTGCTGCGTCCCGCTGAACCCTGCTGCCTCCTGCAGAACCCTGCTGCGTCCTGCAGAACCCTGCTGCCTCCTGCTGAACCCTGCTGCCTCCTGCAGAACCCTGCTGCGTCCTGCAGAACCCTGCTGCCTCCTGCTGAACCCTGCTGCCTCCTGCTGAACCCTGCTGCCTCCTGCTGAACCCTGCTGCCTCCTGCAGAACCTTGCTGCGTCCTGCAGAACCCTGCTGCCTCCTGCTGAACCCTGCTGCCTCCTGCTGAACCCTGCTGCCTCCTGCTGAACCCTGCTGCGTCCTGCTGAACCTTGCTGCGTCCCGCTGAACCCTGCTGCCTCCTGCTGAACCCTGCTGCGTCCTGCTGAACCCTGCTGCGTCCTGCTATGTCCAGCTATGCCCTGCAGAACCCTCTGGAGCAACTAGGGGTTAAGTGTAGCCACTTACCCACAAAATGGGGGCACAGTGGGGCAATTCCATTAAAAAAAAACATTTATTATATCGTCTGCATTCCTCTGGCAAGTCATGTTGGGTCAAGTGAGCTCAAGAAGACCTCAGTGGATAAATTGGTTTACCAAGACCACTCAGGCTTTGACGTCATCTTTTAATCCTGCTAAGAGCTCGGCCGTGCTGTTTCGTCTTCAGGGGGCAATCAGCTCTTTGGTTAATTGTCGAAAATCCAAAGGAGCTATTGCTTTTGATAAGTGCTCAGAGGTGAGGGAATCTGTATTTGTCTTCAGAGAAATCTGGAGTGGCTTTGTCACCTTTTTTGGAAGTGCATTGAAGAAAAAGGCATTCTTGAGAGGGATTTGAAGAAAAGTAAAGTGGAGAACGCAAATTGGATTGCCAAGATGGATTACCTTGAAACAGTTAGAGAGGGAGGTCTGGCAGTGTGTAGGTACCAAGCCATGGATCCACGGGGAGTGCACGGGGATGAATGTGCTCTGTAGGTTTTTCTGTATTTTAACAACTCCGTTTTTTTTTGCTTTTTTATTATTTAAAATTATGGGTCAAGAATACAGTAGCACAGATAAGGAAGTGACTCTCCAACACATCCAGGAACTTTATCGTAAATTTGTGACTGAATGTCCAAGTGGAAATCTGCACTTACATGAATTCAAGAGATTCTTTGGAATCAACAGCAACTCCACAGAAGAAGAATGTGCATATATGGAACATTTGTTTCGATCCATGGATACAAATGAGGTAACGTAACAAGGTTGTGTGTGTGTATGTATGTGTGTGTGTGTGTATGTGGGTTTTGTGAGAGAGAGAGTGTGTGTGTGTGTGTGTGGCTTGTGCGAGAATGTGTTTGTGTGTGTGTGTGTGTGTGGGTTGTGCGAGAGAGAAAGAGAGTGTGTGTGTGTGTGTGTGGGTTGTGCGAGAGTGTGTGTATGTGTGTGGGTTGTGCGAGAGAGTATGTGTGTGTGTGTATGTGGGTTGTGCGAGAGAGTGTGTGTGTGTGTGTGGGGGGGGTTGTGCGAGAGTGTGTGTGTGTGTGTGTGATATGTAAGAGATATGAATCTAGAAGTAAGTTAAAAAGTTACATAATGTACATTATTCTAGGGAATGTTTTGCCACCAACTTACCAGACTCCATGTAAATAATCACTACTTTTAGTGTGTATAGAGCAGCATATCTCCACCAGACTCCATGTAAATAATCACTACTTTTAGCGTGTATAGAGCAGCATATCTCCACCAGACTCCATGTAAATAATCACTACTTTTAGCTTGTATAGAGCAGCATATCTCCACCAGACTCCATGTAAATAATCACTACTTTTAGCGTGTATAGAGCAGCATATCTCCACCAGACTCCATGTAAATAATCACTACTTTTAGCGTGTATAGAGCAGCATATCTCCACCAGACTCCATGTAAATAATCACTACTTTTAGCTTGTATAGAGCAGCATATCTCCACCAGACTCCATGTAAATAATTACTACTTTTAGCGTGTATAGAGCAGCATATCTCCACCAGACTCCATGTAAATAATCACTACTTTTAGCATGTATAGAGCAGCATATCTCCACCAGACTCCATGTAAATAATCACTACTTTTAGCGTGTATAGAGCAGCATATCTCCACCAGACTCCATGTAAATAATCACTACTTTAGCGTGTATAGAGCAGCATATCTCCACCAGACTCCATGTAAATAATCACTACTTTTAGCATGTATAGAGCAGCATATCTCCACCAGACTCCATGTAAATAATCACTACTTTTAGCGTGTATAGAGCAGCATATCTCCACCAGACTCCATGTAAATAATCACTACTTTAGCGTGTATAGAGAAGCATATCTCCAACAGACTCCATGTAAATAATCACTACTTTTAGCGTGTATAGAGCAGCATATCTCCACCAGACTCCATGTAAATAATCACTACTTTTAGCGTGTATAGAGCAGCATATCTCCACCAGACTCCATGTAAATAATCAGTACTTTTAGCGTGTATAAAGCAGCATATCTCCACCAGACTCCATGTAAATAATCACTACTTTTAGCGTGTATAGAGCAGCATATCTCCACCAGACTCCATGTAAATAATCACTACTTTTAGCGTGTATAGAGCAGCATATCTCCACCAGACTCCATGTAAATAATCACTACTTTTAGCATGTATAGAGCAGCATATCTCCACCAGACTCCATGTAAATAATCACTACTTTTAGCGTGTATAGAGCAGCATATCTCCACCAGACTCCATGTAAATAATCACTACTTTAGCGTGTATAGAGCAGCATATCTCCACCAGACTCCATGTAAATAATCACTACTTTTAGCATGTATAGAGCAGCATATCTCCACCAGACTCCATGTAAATAATCACTACTTTTAGCGTGTATAGAGCAGCATATCTCCACCAGACTCCATGTAAATAATCACTACTTTAGCGTGTATAGAGCAGCATATCTCCACCAGACTCCATGTAAATAATCACTACTTTTAGCGTGTATAGAGCAGCATATCTCCACCAGACTCCATGTAAATAATCACTACTTTAGCGTGTATAGAGCAGCATATCTCCACCAGGCTCCATGTAAATAATCACTACTTTTAGCGTGTATAGAGCAGCATATCTCCACCAGACTCCATGTAAATAATCACTACTTTTAGCGTGTATAGAGCAGCATATCTCCACCAGACTCCATGTAAATAATCACTACTTTTAGCGTGTATAACGCCAGCATATCTCCACCAGTAAATGGGTGAAATAAAGGTTTATTTCAACCAAACCAGAGTTGTGATTGTTAGAACAGTAGAAAGACAAACTAAGACGGCTTTTATTGTTTTTATTTTGTTTCTTTTGACTTTGAACAAAGTGTATTCTACGATGAGACAATTACAGATTATTTACATGGAGTCTGGTGGGTTTGGTGATGGTGAGTTTGGGGCCATTTCATATATATATATATAAAAAAAAAAAAAGAATCTTACTCATTAACAAAAAAGTCTATCTCTGTAAGGATCCTTTCCATAATGTTGTCAGACACTTAGAATAATAATAATAAATAAATAAATAAATAAATAAATAATAAAACAGTGGACGATACGTAATGGTGCGCAATTGCCCATTAACTTTTTTTGGATCTTGATTCTTCTTGCTTAATACTGGACCAATTTTAAAGAACGTTGTCAGTCACAAGTCAATTGGACCTATGGCCAAATATATTCCAGGTTGAAAAAAGAAGTAATCCTTTAATGATGAGCTTCAATATTGGCTTTAGTGTTGCATAATATCAGTCTTTGTTGGAGGGCAGTGTGACTGACTTACCTGTCCACCGTGCTGTTTGCTTCTCAGGATGGTAAACTAGACTTCATGGAGTACGTGGCAGGGCTGCATCTTGTCCTGCGTGGAAAACTCGAGGACAAACTCAAGTGGTCTTTCAAAGTATATGACCGAGATGGCAATGGCTGTTTGGACCGACAGGAAGTGAGACACATTGTCAAAGTAAGTATTTTATTTATGATCAAAAAAATGGTTTTTCATTAGTAACTTTAGAGTATTTTGCAAGATTGGATTGGGCACTAATATGATGATGAAGAATTGATAACATTCAGAAACCACAATATCTATCTCTGAATTACAATGCACGTGTTTGTCATCACTCAGCTGTGGGCGTCTCTCAGTCCAAAGACATTTTTGGAGTGACAATGACATATATTGTCACTGTGTCCACGTTCGGACACTTATTGGCTAGCGTTCTATCAAAATATCTGTTAAAATACAAATATAAATGATCTATTTGTGTTTTAAAGTTCATTTAATGGTGTAAAACTATTGTGTGATAACCGGACACCGCTATAGACAGTTAGTTAAAGAAAGTCCCATCAATGCTGTCAAAACTACTGAATCTTACTTCTATCCTTCACAATAAAACACCATGCTTCAACAACTCTGAATTATGCAATAAGAGCTCCTTAATGTCCATTTCAGTAAAAATAGAAACTTTTTAGCAGGAAAATTCATCGCCGGAGCGTTCTTACGTCTTTCCCTCATTTCATATGCTAATTAGAAATCTAAATGTCCATGTACATACAGGACAATTCATACGTAGATTGTTAGATGGGTATACATCAATTCTGTTAACATTTTGGTGATGATCGGAAATGTAAAGTTCTGCGAAAAGACCAGAAAGTGCGTCAGGTTGAAGGTGTCCGGATATGGCCAATAGCAGCGAGTGGTGTCCCAACGTGGACACAGTGACGCTAAGTGATTTAAAGCTACAGCGCGTAGTTTCTGTCTCCGCCATGAGGAATTCTAAGTAATGACAACAACACTGTCGGCGCATCCACATGATGCAAGCCTTCTGTGATCACGCACCCCGGTTAGAAGATGGCTGTGTCACATGTGACCTTGTTATTTGTACACGCTGTGACTATACAAGTCACAATGTGTAAATAGGAACATGTTGGGGTTATTTTGTCACTTATTGGGAGCAGTAGGCTAGCTGGAGCCGGTTACCTCCAGCACCTGTGCTAAGCTAGGCTAGCAGTGGGTGCACCAGACAGGTATGTATGGACTTGTCTAACTCTGGGGGACACGGTGAATAAGCTAAAGTCCCAATAAATTGGCGTGTTCTTTCAAGAGTTGGGGTGCAAGGCTCCCCATTCACTTAGGCTCAGACATTGACGCACCGGCCGTGGGTTTGATTCTGGTCTGCGGTCCTTTGCTGCATGTCATTCCCCTTCTCTCTTCCCATTCACACCTTCAGCTGTCCTGTATAATAAATGCCTAAAATGCCCACAAAAAAACATAAAAAGCTTGGCTGTAACAATTATTTTCATTGTCAAATTTTTCAATTTCTATCAGAAAATTGTGAAAAATGATGATTAATGTTTCCCAAAGCCCAAGATAACATCCT
The DNA here is from genome assembly GCA_029931835.1 of Etheostoma nigrum. Taxonomy (NCBI): domain Eukaryota; kingdom Metazoa; phylum Chordata; class Actinopteri; order Perciformes; family Percidae; genus Etheostoma; species Etheostoma nigrum. The sequence continues at coordinate 31,720 of JAQOOF010000171.1, forward strand.
CAAATGTCTTGTTTTGTGCACAACTCAAAAGATATTCAGTGTACTGTCACAGGGGAGAGAAAAACCTAGAACATTAAGGAAGCTAGAATCAGAGGTTTTACTTTTTTTCTTAAAGAAATGACTCAAACCGATTTATTTAATATTGATAGGCAGCTCTGATATGATTGACAACATAAGCTAACAAACCCACGCACCACCATAAATATAGTTATATCCCACCAGCAAAGACAAAAACTCAAATAGAGAACTCTCCTGTGAAATAACCCAAACTGCAGTACAAGATATACAAGTACATGCTACGGGAACGTTTTGGTGCATGTGCCAGAACAATAAAATATATATGATAAAACAATAAAAATTAAATAAGGTAACTTGCTATAAGAATTTAAAATGAGAAGTGCAAGGAAATTACACAACATAAATACATACAAAGCAAGTACGGTTCTGTTAAATGTCTTTAACGCTGCCATAAATGTTGGATGTTCTCTCAACATTTGAAGTTAAATCCACTTTTCTTCTTTTTTTCCATCTGCTCAGATCATCAACAAGATTAAGAAGCACAATGATCCTGACGCAGGGAATATCGAAGATATTTGTGACAGAATATTTGATCTGATGGACAAAAATAACGACAGTAAGTTATATTACACATTTGTCAACACAAACCCTTCTTGTGCTGTTAAAATTGTGCTTTGTGTGTCCTTCTCTTGTGAATTAGGTCAGATTTCTTTGGAGGAATTTATTGAAGGGGCTGAAAAGGACCCGTGGTTGATGGAACAGCTCCAGCTGGATATCGGGCCCTTTGATTGGTTCCGTGAACGTCAGGAGAAGAAAACTTGACTTCATGATGTACAGCGTATGCTTTTATCACAAATGATTGGACGCTAAGTGACAGTATCAATCTGCCATCTGTGTTCAGTCCGTCAGAGAAACGCTGATACAGTACCGGGTGTGGGATTATCCAAGGATACAATCTGCAACAGAGATTCAGGATTATCTCAGAAAGCCTCTCATGTCTTACTCATCTTTTTTCCCCAACAATGTCTTTTTTGATTTTTTTGCACTCACAAGTGGTACATTACAACTTTTGTTTAACCTCTCCAACCCGAGGTTCGCCTATCGTCCGAACCCTCCTTCCCAGCACCTTGGAGACTTTACCAGGGCGGCTGAGAAGTGTGATAACCCTGTAATTGGCACACACCCTCTGGTCCTCCTTTTTGAAGAGGGAAACCACCACCACCCCGGTCTGCCACCCCTCGGGCACCGTCCCAGACCTCCACGCAATGTTGAAGAGACGTGTCAACTAAGACAGCCCCTCCACACCTCACTGCCCGATGCTAGACGAGTGCAGATTTGAGTTGCGCATGCGTCACTTTGCAACAAGTAGCATGTAAGAGAGACTTCTGTAACGTCAACACAGTAAAAATGGACCTACTTAACCAAGTTGGCTCACTGCTAGCTTAGCTACAAGTTAGCATCAAACACAACAAAGGCTGTCAGGTGAATGGTGTTTTAAGCTAACGTTAGCAATCAGAATTTGAAATGATTCCCATCTTCTGTTATTGTATGTAATGAGAAAAGTTTATTATTTCATGGATTTCACCAATTTCAATATGACAGTTATGCCGTAAACCATCTTAATCTTAAAACTGGTTTCCCAGCCCTTGTGTCACTTGTCCCTTGTTAACCAATTCAGTTTGTATTTATTTAACCCTTTTTATTCACTGTGTATTTTTTTGGCCAATCTGAGGTTTCTGTTGCACGACTAAAACAACCTTTGAACGTACACATGTTCCACCAAAACAAGGTCCTTCTGGAAGCTATTTTGCAGAGGCGCTGTCTGGCGCCTTTTCTGGAGTTCACCGCTCGGGATCCTTTTCTGCATCATCCTTTAGTAGAAGCTCCCCTATGTCTCATTTTTTCCATACATTGGTCAAATGGTTTCCAGTTTTTCTACATGAAGATTTGCTCTGTAGGCTACTGTAGCAACATGTAACTATTGCTCATTTTCTAATACGTGATATTGATTTTTAATTAGCTTTCAACAAATTGTATTGTGTAATGTTGCGCTACACATTCAGAATCCCACCTGCCACAAGAAAGCAATTGTAAAAGTCTGTTTCGATTAAATGACCTGCAATTAAGCCCTCGTAAAGAAGCACTTACAGGATTAAAGCTTATTCACTTTCTTCATGACAGCAAGATAAGGAGATCAACACCACTCTCATGTCATGCTAAATATACAGCCAGGAGACAGTACTTTTAGCTTAGCTTAGCATAGAGACTGGAAGCAGGGCTTTGTCCAAAGTTCACGCTTTCTCATGGTCACTGACTAACATGTTGTATCTTTGTTCTGTACAAAAACTAAAGTGTAAAAACGATATGTCGTGATTTTAAGGAAACTTGTGTGTTGGAATATTTCTTGGCCATGCACAGTAGCTCTCTGAAGTCTGCAGGCGCCAGGCGACTTGGATTTTAGAAACTTCAGACACTTTTTATGCGGACTAGTTGCCCCCAAAGGCCCTCCAGCTGCCTCCAGGGATAAGGCCATCCTGGCGGCCACACACACTACAAAGCTGCTAAATATGACCTGAAAGCCACCAACAGAACGGTTTTAAATCCAGAGGGGTCTGCAGAGCGTCTAAGAACAACAGCTGCTTCAGTGTGAGAGGAAGAGGGCCTGCAGAAGGGCAAGAAGCCAATCTGAAAGACCAGCAACCCCCAAGACCTGCGTGTAGTGCCAGAAGGACTGCCACTCCCACCATACACTGTAAAAATAACGGGCGGAGCATCATTGATGTCACCCAGTGGTTTGTGGGCCGACATTTTGAAGCCTTGAGTTTGCATTTTGACCGTTGCCCTCTTGTTAGGGTAATGTTCACCGAGGTATTAAATCAAGTGACAAGTAGGCTCATTTTCTCATAGACTTCTATAGAAACGGAGTTCTTTTTGGTGCCAGTGGAGTCACCGCCTGCTGGAAATGAGACAGAACGCAGCTTTAAGGAGCTTCAGCATATAGGCTTCACTTTTCAGACCCAGAAGTTGCCGTTTGACGCCCATGTGGCAATTAACAGTCAGAAGAAGAAGGCCTGCTGCTGCACCACGGTGGGTAACCAAGACTGCTCGAGGGCGGACCGAGGCAAGCGTGGAGAGACAAAACAGAGACTGCAACTTTGGACCACCAAATGGGTGGCCTTGACACTTTTTTGAATTACAAGATTAATATATTTTCATTAGTATTTCTAATTAAATGGTTGTTTTTTTTGTTCACAACAAATCCTGTGCGCACAACTGAAAAGAAATGTTTTGTCTTATCAGTGTTCAAATCACGTGTTTTTTAATGCATTTAACAGCCAGCGGATATTAGATTTTCTGCGGGATGTTGGGAGCTGTGGTGTCCCTTCATCGAGATTTGGCTAGATCTTGGAGTGCTAGCGCTATTCTGTGTGTCCATCTGGCGTCCACGTTCTACGTTATGATGAATCATGCATTAGTTAAAAGGAGCTGATGGAATAACATCTCACTGCAGTTGTACAGAAGCCTGTACAATTTCATGTGACAAATACAATTGCTTGATTGATTTTGTTGCCAAAAGCGTGTTGTAGTGTTTTAGTATGCTAATTCTACATTAGCTTGACTAGCAGCTATTATGCATTTCTCACAAGAATACAGACAAACACCCTCAGTGGCAGCTTTAGTCACCTGGAGGCCTATGGGAGCTTTTACTGTATGGATTTAGCCTGACTTAGTCTTAGCCTTTAAGGCTCTTTTCCTAATAGTATGATATATACCTACAGTATATACCTTTGGCTTTGCAGAGACACTGATGAGACACAGACACACATATATTTTGCATGTTCATTCAAATTACTGGCACCCATATTTCAAAGTTACATTTTAAATGTATTTTCCTATCTTCTAGGAGAATACTTGCAATAGACTTAGTTGTTTGTTGTTGTCCAACTCATGGTTTTGCAGGTGAACATACTGTACAGACATTTGTGAGGGGGGAGGGGCGGGTGTTTGTGAAGCCAGTAGATATCATACTGTAAAGGCAAAGAGCCTTAAAGGCTAAAATTAGGAAGACCGGCTCAATCCATACAGTAAAAGGTCATGTAGGGTTTACTTAAAGGGACTGGAGAGTTAATTTGTCAGCAGGCGTGGGAAGGGAAGTTGTCTTTGATCGTCCTGTATTACATTAGAATAAAATCACATTTGACCAGATGAACGTTATTAGGTTTCCTTGTATTTGATCATGCTGAATGCTTTTTTAATGTAACCTTTGACTGAATGTTGCATATGCAAAGGCATGGTTGCCCACCTGGATGTCATCACCCTGGCTTTCTTCTTCTTCTCCCTCCCTTTGTATCTATGTTTTGAAAGGTGCTATATAAATACAATGTAGGCCTATTATTATTATTGTTATTCTATATATTTAATTGAATGTACTTTTACTATATTTCCTCTATTCTATTTTATTTCTATATGTCCATTTCTTTGTTTTTCAAAGAAGTTACCATTGTATTTCCAATGACAGCTCCAATTAAATGTCTGTGCATGAAAAAAATAGACAAAAATATAAAATAGCTTGAAACAAGCAAAGTAATCCGCATGCACATGGCTGTTTCCTCTTTGATGGATTTTTTAAAATGTATTTATTTAAAGATACATTTACAAACATTCGGTCATCACAGCTCAAAACATAAAATTATAAAGAAAGATATTGCAACTTTTATAATATGAGACCAGTTAACAGAAGTATTAATTACAATATAAATGAATCTATGAAGTGAACAAAATAAAAATAATAAAAAAATAAAAATATAAATGTGACAGAGTTACAATCCTTGGCTGTTTCCTCTTTGATGGATTTTTTCAAATTTATTTATTTAAAGATAAATGTACAAACATTCGGTCATCACAGCTCAAAACATAAAATTATAAACTTATAATTATAACTTATATAATATGAGACCAGTTAACAGAAGTATTAATTACAATATGAATGGATCTATAAAGTGAACAAAATAATAAAAAAATTAAAATATAAATGTGACAGAGTTACAAACCTTGTTAATGATATTGACAACACATGTTTTTAATTAAATACATTTGAGTGTATATCAGTTATAGTTATAGCTTTCTCATTTGTTACTAATTTAAGAGACTCAAACTATGTCAATCTTAATTTGGAATAGTTTAAAACATGGACTTAAATTGTAATATTTTGGTTTATGAATATAAAACTTCCCTTTCTCTTTGACGGACGAGCTCAGGCCTCTTCTGGAGACCTGTCACAATGACACAAGTACGCATGCGCAGCTTCCTCCCAGTAGTCTGAGCTCAGGCCTCTTCTGGAGACCTGTCACAATGACACAAGTACGCATGCGCAGCTTCCTCCCAGTAGTCTGAGCTCAGGCCTCTTCTGGAGACCTGTCACAATGACAGAAGTACGCATGCGCAGCTTCCTCCCAGTTGTCTGTTGACAAACGTGACCAATGCATATCTCTGCCCCATCGTCGCCAAGTGGAATAAAATGTAATTTTACGAGATTCTGTCGACGTTGCGAGGCTTCACGTGAATTCTTCATGAAGCTGTGAATCCGGTAAGCACTTAGAAAGTAACATTTAACGGGTTCGAGCTGCTTGGCTGAGCTAATTCATCAAGTGGCTAGTCAAGAGATGCTAGCGAAGTTAGCATGTAGCAAAATAAAGTTAGCTAGCTAGCTAGCTAGCTGGATTGACGTGAGCTAGAACTGGTATTTGTTTAAATAACTGGTCCAGTTGCCGACCCCCCAGACCCCCGAGGCCTTCTCTTCTGCCACAAGTTTGAAGCTTTTTCAAATTAGTCGCTGGTTAGCATAGCATTTGAAGATGCTAGCTAGGAACAGTGCTAAGAATACAGTGTTTAAATGGGAATTCTCCTCAGCTCAGGCAACATTACTTTACATGCGTTCTGCGTTTTAGGTTTCTTGAAAACTGCGAGCACAGTTGCGTGTCTGTGTGCAGTATCTTTAACATGAATCTGTCCCATCACAATGCAGTCCTCTCAACCTGGAACTGGTCTGCATCGGACTGTGCACCTGGTCTATCGCCAGTCCTCATCCATCCCATCATGTTGTGTTTGTGTAAATAACATGCATTGCACAAGTTCGATGGATCAGGAAATTCAAGACACAAACCATATAGCCACAGTTAGCATCATCGAGGATAGGTTACCCCACTGTGGACCAGTCTGACCTGATTTTCCCCCTGCGTCACGTCGTGGGTTGGACTGATCTGCAGGCTGGAGGAATTAAGCAAACCATGCAGGCTGTCGGTGTACTCAACGTTAAAGAGGCCTCTTTACTCTTCTAGGTGTTTGTAGGTCTAGCTACAACACGTACCAAGAGCCACACCTGTCAGTCTGGTTTTTAAGCAAGGCTGTGCCCTTCTCCCGCTAAAATGGAGCTTGCAACCAACTGGGAATTGAGAGAGGCTTTATAATTATCGGTATGTATGATTCTCTGATTGGCCTACATCCCAACAATCACTTGGATCACTTGGCCTACCTCTGAGGGCTTGCTGGGGAGGTTGGCCAATGTACTATATACATTTCTTTATTTTGCAGACTCAAGGTCTAGGTAAAAAGTACACATAACACATTACAAGAGGGGTACAAACCAAACACACAAACGCACAACAATTGCACATTTTTAACTAAAATTTTGCTGCTCTTATTTTCTTCATTGTATGTGCCTTCTTATTTTTACTTTTTATATTGTTTACTTGAATGTTATGTTTGTCTGTGGACCTAACTGGTAAAATATGTCTTGTCTCCACCGTGGGATAGAGGGAAACGTAATTTCGATCTCTTTGTATGTCTTGACATGTGAAGAAATTGACAATAAAGCAGACTTTGACTTTGATAAATACATACATACAGACAAACTGACACAAAGGAGACACCCAAAAAATACGTACTATACAAATAGCTACCTGAAAGCCATTTACTTCATCTTTTATCTGCCATTCTAGGATGCTTGTAAATATTTTAAAAGAGAGGGAGAGAGAGAGAGAGAGAGAGAGAGAGAGAAAGAGAAAGAGAAGTCTTGTATTGCCTGCAAGTAACTCTATAAGGGATGACCTGCTCATTCCTTTAGATCTTTATACAGTATGTGGAATATATTAGGTTTGTGCTCGACTAACAGAATTCTCAGTCTCAGTCTTATGATTTTGTCGGATATGGATTCTGGACTCTGAATCATTTTGTGTCTGTGTGTGTGTGTGTGTGTGTGTGTTTGTTTTAGGTCTAAACTAAAACCATGCTGAAATGGCTGTCAGGTGAAGAGGGAGAGCCTGGCTCTGTAGTAAGTACATATATGCTTATCTTCCATTACTTGAATGATCACATTGAATTGTAGTCTGTGTCTACACAACGGTCACATGGTTTGTGTATGAGTAATCATTTGTGTCTCACAGCTTGTTTCCATTGAGACGTTTAAAAAAAAAAAAAGAAAAATACTGGATGTAATAATTCCAGACCTGGACACATGCTTTTGTTTTCTTCAAGCATACAGTATGTCAGAAAATTAAAACAAAAATGTTGCTATATTCATATATTTGTAGGACCGTTTCTACGCCTCATCCGCCATTACTTTTTCTAAACTAAAATGAAAACCATGCCTCTTTTTCACGAATACTTTCATGTTACCTTGTGCTGCTTTACTATTACTAGCAATGGAATTTGCTCGACGCTAACACAGCGAAAGCTTTGCCGTCTGTTTCATGTGCCGATTGACTGGAATTAGGTAGACTGCTGAGCACAGGGCTTCAACTCAGAAAACCAAAGCTCACACTTCCTGTGAGGGAGGATCACTGCTCTTCACCCCCTTCCTTTTTACTCTACTGTCTAATAAGGTTATCTCTATATTCAATCTTGCTAAGAATGCAATGATTGATAAAATTGCCTTCTGCATTACCCCCATTTGTAGATTAAAAAATATGTTAATGTTTGTTTACTGTCCTACTTGCTTTTGCGATGTAAACGTCAGTTACCCATGTCCATAAAGCCCCTTTAAGTTGAATGTACTGTAGCTTTTCTCTGCGACGGGATAGTCAACCAGACACAATGCTCGACTTTGACTGGGAGATTGGCTGTCTCCCCGTCGAATCAGGCTCCTTAGATCATATTCCTGACTTTGTTTTGGTAGTTTGGTGTAGCTTCGGCGTCTACTTTACGTTCACCTAGCAGTCTTTTCACAAACTTGTACATGCTTTGCAAGCAGTGCAGCCATGCATTATTGAGTCATATTTTCCGCACAAGCCCCAGTTTAGGAACCACTGCCTTACACTTAGGCAATAATCCCTATAGGGTTGACACAGTGAGATATGAATATTTTAAGTAAAATAAAAACATAACATGCATTTGGATAAGCACTTGATATTGGAAATGAATATTTATGTATTGAAAAAGTGGAAACAGTGCATCCCTATTGCCCCATTTCAGAGCCTCATTCAGTCAGAAACCCCGTTTTAAAAATGTTCTGTTGTCTTCTGGTTCTCCGTCCTTGTCCTCTTCAGTCTCACACACACTTAAATACACACACTCTAAAGCTGGCAGTGTATTCCAGATCAACTCCAGATGATATTGCTCAGATATTGCTCTCTAAAATGTTGTTGCAAACAAATACCGGTGTACTCATTCCAACACATTGTGTGTTCATTTGTTTAATCAGGATGTGCATGCGGTGCAGACTTAAAAACCAAATACAGTGCTGTTATTTTGGTCACTAGCCCACCGTCTCCCCCATCTCTCCCCAGGGTCCAGGCTCTCCCCGTGCTGGTGGTGCTGGTGGTGCTGGTGGTGGTGGGGGTGGTGAGTTTACTGTAGAAGAAATGTCGGAGCGGCTCACCCAAACCGAGCTTCTTGTCACTCAGCTGAAGGAGATGATCCGGGAGAAAGATGCAGCACTTCGCTCCAAAGATGACCAACTCAAGGTGAGGACAGTTTGTCCCCTGTCCCCTGTCTCTAGTAAAGAGGTGCGCTAATTAATGACTAATTGCCAACTGAAAGGAAATTCCTCCGTTATGATCATTGTTGAATAGGTCAGTGTCATTTAACACGTTACACAGCAAAACGCAGTCCAGACTCATACTAACCTGAAGTGGAAGCACTGCGCTGCGACACGTTTCTTTCAGGTATTCGCGTGAATGAACTACAACTACACTGAAGCCATGCACAGCGGTTCTTGTGGATTTCAAGTTTTCATAATAATAAATCTTTTTTTTTTTAATAGCACATAAAGAAAAACATTAACAGAAGAAAATAACAGAGGCCAAACGCGTAAAAGGCTTACCACAGCCTTCTTCTGGTTTTGACAACAACAAACAAATGTAAGATTACATTTTGAATACAACTTATTATCATCAAACCGACATTATCCTGTAACAAAAAGTCACACACATAAATGTGTATTTTTGAATGTAATTTTCCTAGTACTGAATGTTATAGTTCATGCTCTGGGGCCTATCTGAGAGGGATTTGGATCTGCCTGAGCCAGACACAGTTGGTCACATGAGTGATGATTGATCCTCATGATTCTGCTTCTGTTAGTCACTGACTGAAATCATTCAGTAAAAACCACTGTGTCTAGTTAACTATTAAACTGCCAAGTCAAAGTCTGCTACATTATAGTAAAGACAGGAATGTGAGATTAGAGTTTAGCAATGATATAGTAAATGTAGAAGCTACCTTACCTTGACGGCTGCCTCTCCAGTAGCTCTCCAGTTTTTAGCTCTTTTTACTTACTCGAGTGCAGTCATGTTTTCCTACTCTCCCCTTTTATCTCCTATTTCAGTCTACTTTGTCGTGTGGGAACTTTTCCCCCCTGCCTGGTTTTTCCACCCTCCCAAGTCACCTCAAAAAATCCCTTCATGTTAGAGGATGGATACCCGACCCGAGCCCGACGGGGCCCGACGGGACCCGACGGTACCCGACGGGTCGGGCCGGGTTCGGACAGATTTTTAGAAAGGATGCTCGGGTTCGGGTCGGGCTCGGTCACATCAGCGCGATAAGGCATTGAACATTTTGAATTTAAAACAGCTTAAAATAAATGTCAAATATTACCCTAACATCCGTCTTCCTGTGTGCTGTGACAACGAAAGACGTGCGTATTAAGCTCCATGTGGCAGCGCAACGATGGAAGATGTTAAAAAGAAGTTGGCCGCAGGAGATTTTAAAACTATTGAAGACGAAGGAAAGTCAGCTGTGCATTGATGCTCATCTGTTGACATTTCCCAATGCCTTCCTACAATTGCTTAATAAAAGCGGCTTTCCACACAAACAAACGTACATGTGTCATTAGTATGAGAAACTAATGCGATTTTAACTGTGTCGGGCTCGGGTCGGGCTCGGACAGAAATATCTTAATGCCTGTCGGGCTCGGGTCGGGTTCGGTTACTGCTCTGTCGGACGCGGGCCGGGCTCGGACAGAAAAATCCGGCCCGATCCGCACTCTACTTCATGTGACCACATGTACTGTGTGTTGTCCTGTGCATTATGTTGCTATGTATTGTATTCGACTGTTCTTGCTAAAATGGATGCTGGAAATTTCAATTTCCTTGCGGGAGTCATCTCAAAAGGATTGATAAAGTCTCAGAGTGCCAGTGTTTCCCCCTAGGTCGAGGCTTTAGTCTGGCGGGTCGGTTGAAGAAAGAGTGGGCTGGTTGGGTGTGTAGGTAGTGCTGATACCACTACTGCTGGTGAACACTTTAAAGGCCCAGTGTGTAACGGGTTTAGTTGTTCATTATCAAAATCGGTGTTGCCCGTTCACAAACTCGTCCGTTTTCATGAATATTGACCAACACCATCAGTTCCAAGTATTCCTATTGGCTTGAAATTTTACATTTGCAACAACATGAACTGGGGTCGACGCTCCATGCTCCATCTTGAATTAGGTTAGCTGGTAAGGGACATACAGGACATACGGCTCCGCCTTGACAGCATGATACACTCACAGGTGCTGCTAATTGGTATTATCGCTTCCCGGCCCTGGCAAGTTTGGAGAAGGAGACATGGAGGACCACACTTATTCAAAATACAAATGTCAGGAACAGGAGTCTTCTTCTTCACCCAGAAAAAGAAAAGGTATATTGAAAAGAGCAAGAGGCCGGCTTTTTGAAGCTGCCGTAGCTGTGATACGTCCTTTGATCTGCGTGGCGTGAGAGAGTTGATTGCGATATATTATCTTAACACTAGATGGGAGAAATTCTTACACATTGGACCTTTAATGTTTCTTTAAATATTAAGTCACTTTGTGAACCACTCTTTCACATCAGCATGAACTGGATCCATCACACAGCACATATTTAAATAGAGAATATGTCACTTTTGAAACTGGTTTGGCCTGTTACTCACGTTATTTCCTTACAAGCAATGCAGCATTTAAAAGGCTATTTTTTAAATGCAGTCTGGTGCAGTGTTCACTCCACATGAAAGAGCAACATGTCCTTTCTTCCATCAAACTTCATGGAGAACAACGAGGGCAAAACAGCATCACTGATCTGTTTTAACCTAGTATTCTCTGGTCCCGCTCAGCTAAAAACACAGACTCCGTCAGCACGTTAGCGTGTCGTTCACTACAGAGCTGACTGTTTCAACTCACTAGCAATTTAGGTAACCTACTCGACTGTTCTGCTGTTACAGACTGGGAACAAACCACAGACAGTTGCCTCGTTTACCGTCTCTCGGCGGTGCGTCGCTGAAGTTTATGGCGGTCTCCCGCTGCAGACTGAATATAGCAGAAAACGCATTTTTTTTTTATAAAAAAACATCCACTCTGCAGATTACACCTCTATTCATCCATCCACGTTTTGGGAGCATCTCCTCAATTGTTCTCGTAAGGACTGCTTCTGCACGTGCTGCGGCTGACAGGGCAACTACGCACTTGAGTTATATTACATGAAACTTGAGGTGAAGAAGAAATTGTCTGTGTGACTCAGGTGGAGAAGGAGACGTGCGAGGCCAAAATATCGAAGCTGCGTCTGCAGAACAAGGCCAAGGTGACCTCCCTCAACGCGCAGCTGGAGGAGCTGAAGAAACAACAGGGAGGTCAGGGCACGCCAACACACAGCAAAAAGGTACCACACACACACACACACACACACACACACACACACACACACACACACACACACACACACACACACACAACTCACATACACACACACACACTCTCACACAACCCACATACACACACACACTCTCTCACACAACCCATACACACACACACTCTCTCACACAACCCACATACACACACACACACACACTCTCACACAACCCACATACACACACACACTCTCTCTCACACAACCCACATACACACACACACACTCTCACACTACACACACACACACACACACGCACACTCTCACACAACCCACATACACACACACACTCTCGCACAACCCACATACACACACACACACACACTCTCACACAACCCACATTCACACACACACTCTCGCACACAACCCACATACACACACACACACACACACACACACACACACACACAACCCACATACACACACACACACACACACACACAACCCACATACACACACACACACACACACACACACAACCCACATACACACACACACACACACTCTCACACAACCCACATACACACACACACTCTCGCACAACCCACCTACACACACACACACACACACACAACCCACATACACACACACACACACACTCTCACACAACCCACATACACACACACTCTCGCACAACCCACATACACACACACACACTCTCTCTCACACAACCCACATACACACACACACACACATACTCTCGCACAACCCCCACACACACACACACACACACTCTCTCTCACACAACCCACATACACACACATACACACACACATACTCTCTCGCATAACCCACACACACACACACACACACACACACACACACACACACACACACACACACACACTCTCTCTCACACAACCCACATACACACACACACACTCTCGCACAACCCACATACACACACACACACTCTCACACAACCCACTCACACACACACACACACATATATATATATGCAGGAATTTACTATTTTCACTTTTTATTTATGCACAATTCTAATGCGGATGTGTTATTTATTTAATTTATAGAAAAAATTAAAAGAAAAAATATTTTTACTTTTTAAAATCCACGTTACAAAGTGCTTCACCCATACGTTAGGAGAATAGGAAATCATTTTGAAAAGACAGTTCACAGAAGGTTTAAGCTCACATAAAATCAGGAAAGGCTCTTTGATAAAAGTATGTTTTTAAAAAGGGACTTAAAGGAGACGGCTGACTTAAATCTGCGGGCAGGTTGTTCCACGCCCTCGGGGTCCTGATAGCAAACACTCTGTCCCCTTTAGTTTTCACCGGGCCTCTGGAAAAGGTACAGTACGGTACTAGGATGTCATATTTATAGCAGGGTGCAAGTACATGAAGAACCTTAAAAATGATCAGTTAAAATCTCACAATCTAGTCATACTGGGAGTCAGAGTGTCTCGGTTCTGGTTAAAGGTTCTGTACAGTCTGGAGAAGGGCTGTGCAATTAATCACATTTTTAATCCTGATTACAATTTCTGCCCCAAACAGTAACAAAAACAAAGCAATCGAGAGAAACTTATTTTTTTGTGTGTGTGTGTGTTCTGAATGAAAAAAAAGGTCTAACGACAAATGTATGATGGGAAATTTCCCAGTTTACGGTGTTCTCACTGTTGATTTGATTACCAGTTTCATTGTTTTTTTAAATTCAGTGAATGCAACATTGTTCCAAAAGTCAATGAGCAATCATGGTAAATTACCGTGATTACAGAATGACCAAAATTATTGGGATAAGGATTTTTTTCCCCATAATTGAGCAGCCCTAATCTGGAGTATATTCATTGAGCAGTCAAGTTTTTTTTACCACTAGGTGGCACAACCGCTACCAAAGTCACTTTAAAGAAACACAGTTGACTTATGAAGTTGTTATGGCTAATATCTTAGCAAATTTAAGATGTGTGTGTCAATCTTTTAGCGTTGTCTTTCTGTTTCCTTTGTAGGGGTCTTCAGAAGGAGAGCATGCCAGTCGGGGCAAGATTGTCTTGCTAAAGAAAAAGGTGGAGGAACTAGAACAGCAGCTTGCACAAAGACAGGAGGAACTGGAAAACAAGGTGAAGTGTCTTCATGTACAGCAAGATGAGATGGATTTGTTCACCTCATAGTCGTATGTACTGTATTGGCGACGTAGTTTTGCTTGAGGATCACAAAGACGGGCTGCAAAGTGATGGGTGGAACATTTATTAGAAATAGTTTGTTATGGATTAAAACAAGTTGAGCCCAAAAGGACCAATTAGAAAAGGCTTTCCAACTTCCTGTCTTGTTAGTTCATTCCACTCTCTTGTGACTTATAGTTGATGTGTGTGTGTGTGTGGTGCTGTGTGGGGGTGTGTGTGTGTGTGTGTGTGTGTGTGTGTGTGTGGGGCTGTGTCTGTCTTTCTTTCTTTCTTTCTTTTATGCACCACATATCTGAAACAAACACCCAGAAAACTTGCGATCTGCTCCAACTCTTAGTTCTTTTAAATCACGACTCAAAACCTTTTCTGCCTTTTTAAATAGAGGAGTTTGCTTTGGTGGTTTGTGCATGCAGTACATAAGCAACCATATTTAACATTAGTATGAAACAAAGAACTTGGGATGATATATTTACATCTTGCGCTGTAAAATAGCGATATTGTAATTGTTATTTTACTTTTTAATTTGCCTTCTTGTGGCATGGTTTCTAAGGTGAAGGTGGATAGCGCTGGTCTTCAGTCACTGAATGCTGGTTTCTGATTTCTTCTAGAGGAAGGAGGTCGAGTTACAGTGGCAGCGGGGCGAGGAAATGGACGCCATGCTGACAGAGAGGGACAGGAAGCTAGCGGAAAAAGAAGCCTATATTGTTCACCTGCAAACAGCACTGGCAGGAGATCAGCCCATCTCACCTGCACCACCACAAAAGGTCATACACCTCCCAAGATCATCATCTTTTCACATCTTGGTTTACAGTGTTCCCAGGCTGTCATTCATTTTAAAGGGGAACTATGCAGTATTTTTTAGCTTAATTTACTTTAACTGAACAGCTTCTGAGTCATTGGAATGGTTATATGACTTTTTCCAGGTTGAATAGTGGTCGTCTTGCAAAAATAGCGTAGAAGAAATGGCCAAAACTGCATAGCGACCCTTTAAGTTCAACCCATATTAACTGTAATGGATGTTTATGGCAAACTTGTATGTTCTTCTACGCTTGACCTCCTCAGGTGGCAGAGGACAGTGGAGCAATGCAGGATCTGCAGCTGCTGGTGCAAAGCCTGACCAAGAAAGTGGGAGATGCGGAGGAGCGCTACAGTTTGCTGCAGGAGCAGACAGACAGCCTCAAAGAGCTGCTGGCCACAGAGAAGGAGCAGTACATTCAAAAGGAGACCATGTACAAACAGAACGTACGTTTCTCTCAGTTTCTACTCCGGCATATGTCTGCATGGTTGCACAGGAACACTGTTAAGCAGTGACGCACGCTTGTGTTGAAATGAAAAGTGACAGACAACCTACAACACAGTACGTTCTTAAATAACTATTCCCTTTAGCCACTGGAAGGCTTTTAATCTCAAACATCTGTGCAGGAAGTGTTGAGTTTCATAAACAAGTTAATGCAGAATAAAGGAGTAAGTACAGTAAAAACGGTATTTCTTTAAATATAGGAATTCAGATTCTGTTGTTCTACTGCTGAGTTTATCCTGTTAGAGTATACTTAGTATGGCTGCAACTAACGATAATTTTCATTGTTGATTAATCTGTTGATTATTTTCTGAATAAATGGAATAGTTGTTTGGTCTCTAAAATGTCAGAAAATGGTGGAAAATGTGGATCAGTTTCTCAAAAAGCCCAAGATGACGTCCTCAAATGTCTCGTTTTGTCCACAACTCAAAGATATTCAGTTTATTGGCACAGTGGAGAGAAGAAACTAGAAGATATTCACATTTAACAAGCTGGAATCAGAGCAGTTTTGCTTTTTGTTTCTCACAAAAGATGACTCAGATTGACTCGATTAAATCCATTATCAAAATCATCGCGGATTCATTTAATAATTGACAACTAATGGATTCATCTTTGCAGCTGTAGTTGTCTGTATTTGTTATGAGAAGTGCTGCTAGCTTATGTCTGATGTTGTGCCCTGTGTTTGTTTTTTAGATCCAGACATTCAAAGACATCATTATTCAGAAAGACAACCAGCTGCTGGAGATTAACCAGATGCACGAACAGGAGCTCTTCAAGCTAGCAGCTAAGTCTGACGCCAGTGCCGACTTAGAGCAGGTAGTGACAACACTCTGAATATCTAAATGAAGCAGTGAGGAAACACTTAAAGGTGCTCTAAGCGATGTCACATGTTTTTTAGGCTATAAACATTTTTTATCACATACAGCAAACTTCTCCTCACAATCTGCTAGCTGCCTGTCCCCAGAACACACTGTAAAAAACATCTCACTATCTGCTAGCTGCCTGTCCCCTGAACACACTGTAAAAAACATCTCACTATCTGCTAGCTGCCTGTCCCCTGAACACACTGTAAAAAACATCTCACTATCTGCTAGCTGCCTGTCCCCTGAACACACTGTAAAAAACATCTCCTCACTATCTGCTAGCTGCCTGTCCCCTGAACACACTGTAAAAAACATCTCGTCACTATCTGCTAGCTGCCTGTCCCCTGAACACACTGTAAAAAACATCTTCTCACTATCTGCTAGCTGCCTGTCCCCTGAACACACTGTAAAAAACATCTCACTATCTGCTAGCTGCCTGTCCCCTGAACACACTGTAAAAAACATCTCACTATCTGCTAGCTGCCTGTCCCCTGAACACACTGTAAAAACATCTCACTATCTGCTAGCTGCCTGTCCCCTGAACACACTGTAAAAAACATCTCCTCACTATCTGCTATCTGCCTGTCCCCTGAACACACTGTAAAAAACATCTCACTATCTGCTAGCTGCCTGTCCCCTGAACACACTGTAAAAAACATCTTCTCACTATCTGCTAGCTGCTATCTGCTAGAGGGGATGAGGAGGAGGGAAGGGCGAGCTAGCCTAAGTTTTGTTTGACAATACTTTTGACTTTAATGAGAAGTGACGTCACTAGGAGCACCTTTAACTTCTGTTAGTTCACAGAATCGTATGTATTGTATTTGTAATATTGGTACAGTACAAGTATGTAAGTGAACAAAGGTCAAATATGTATTTCTGCAACGGAAGAAGGCCTTACTTTTAAGTCACATGTTTCCATGCAACACATGGATTATTAAAGGTTTTCTGTGTTGGTTGCCTCCTTTTTCAGCTTTTGAAGGCTCTGAAACAGAAGCTTCATGAGAAGGAGGAGGTGCTGCTGGGTAAAACGCAGGTCATTGATGTTCTCCAGGGAGAGGTGGATGGCAGGGATGAACAGATAAAGGTCAGGAGCACCACCTCTTCACTTAAAACAACCTTTTCCTCTTGGTGTGTGTTTTGTGATGACGTGCTCGGCCTTTGCGATCCAGGGTTATAGAGAGTATTATCCCTAGATATATGTTAGAGATATTCCTTCATTCCTCTTCAACTATTGAGTCAAATGACACTGCCCCTTTATATTTTGCCTCTGTGATTTCGATAAAATTGGGATTAATAACGGACGGGAGTTGTAATAGATGTTCCCTCTCTCCTGCTGATTTAACACACACCTTCTGGTTGTGCCCCCGTCTAAATCAATTTTGGTCATCTGTTTTCCAGACTTTATCAGAAGTCATAAAAGTTCAAATTAAGCCTTGCCCGTTGATTGCAATATTTGGTATCTCAAACGAGAGCTTAAATTTAACTCGAGTCCAATCGGACATTGTTGCCTTTACATCACTTCTTGCCCGTCGTAGGATCTCATTGGTTTGGCGGTGGCCGCGTGGTTAAGTGATGTTTTATTTTTTCTTAAACTAGAAAAAGTCAAATTCCCATTGAAAGGTTCGGTCCAGAAATTTTACTTAAAATGGCCGAACCCTTTGGGACATATTTTGAGAATCTTAAAGTACTGCCTGAAGTATGAGAGACGTTTTTTATTGTTATTTTACTTGTACTCGTTTTGTAAGTATGTTTAATGTTTGATGCATAGCTGTGAGAATGTACATTAATATAATTTAATTTACTATTATTATTTTATTTGTATTTGTTTATTATTATTTATTTATTTTATTTTTTTGGTGGTGGTGTGAACGCACAAGGCAGCTTGGCAAGGCAAGGCAGCTTTATTTGTAGAGACCATTTCAGCAACAGGGCAATTCAAAGTGCTTTACACAAAATCAGTTAAACAGATAAAACACATGTACAAACAGTTAAAAATCATAAGCATTAAAAACCGATAAAACACATGAATAGATAGTTAAAACATTAGGACACATAAAACACAAGAATAAAAGTTACAGTGCAGCATAAGAAATTTAAAGAAATTAGCAGTAATTTAAGAAAGGCAGCATCAAAAAGAAAGGTCTTCAGCCTTGATTTAAAAGAACTGAGAGTAGCAGCGGATCTGCAGGTTTCTGGGAGTTTATTCCAGATATGAGGAGCATAGAAACTGAAAGCTGCTTCACCCTGTTTAGTTCTGACTCTGGGGACAGAAACAAACTGCCAAGAGTGGTATGGGAAGGGTGGGTGAGGGTAATTTTGTTCCTGTTTATTAAAAAAGAAAAACTGAAGGGACATGTATTGTTTGACATATATAACTTTTTGCATAGTATTGTGCAATTCCTTCAATTAAAAAAAGAATTAAAAAAAATTTGTGCAGCCCCATTTACATTCCTGGCTCTTAATTGTCTTTTCTCCCCCCCAGGAGCTTGCAGAGCGGCTGCGTCGACTACACGTCGAACGAGAGAGCCTGGAATCCAAGATGGAGGCCGAGAAGCATGTGATGCGAGCACAACTCCGCGACCTGATGGAAAAGCAGCAGGCGGAGGTGCAGCGGCTGGCTGAGCAGCATCAGGCACAGATGGCCCAAACGCAGCAGGATCTCCTGGGGCAGCTGCAGGAGCTGAGGAAGCCCTCGGCAGGGGCATCATCTCCCAGTCAGGAGGCCACGGGAAGTGGAAGCATGCCCGCAGATTCAGCCTCCATCCAAAGGATCGCGGAGCTGGAAGGTTGGTTGTTCCTTACTTTGTTTATTCAGCAGGACTAGGACGAAATGCTTTTGTC